>CABEEJ010003502.1:0-10867 GCA_901482245.1 Timema douglasi | reverse complement strand
CCCTCCGGAATGACTTAGCCGCGACTACCAAGTAGAACAAAACTGGTTCATAAACATTATAGCCACCGAAAAGAAAAAGCGGATTAGAGAAATCAATCGTGATTGTTTGAAAATAGTTTCAATGACTCGTCTGCAAAACTAATTAAAATAAACAATACGATACAACCGTATACACTTTCTCATAATAAAGTATATTTATAATGTCCAATTTTCACAGGATCTGACATGTATCTGGCAGCTGTCAATTTTGATAAATACTATCAATACTTATAAAATAAGATTAATATTAAATTAAAACATTATCAATTTTGGCCGCAAATAATGGTTGTATTTTCTAAAAAGCCCTTCCTATGAAAATGTGACCAGAGTTTGAAAAAAAACAACATAGTAAACTACGCCTAGCTTTACTTTTCTCCACAAAACAAGAACAATACTGTCATGTAAAACACTCTTTTGAACAAAATCATCAGTCATTTTCCAAATACAAATCATTAATAAGATATCTTTCATTTTAAAGCTAGAATTAAAATCAATATTTCGTCTGGCTGTGTCATTTAGCGAGTACAACAAAGACAGAGTGATGGACATAATTTTAAAACCCACTTTTTGTATGGTCCTGGAGAATTTAAAAAATTCATTATGATCTTGAGATCGGAAAGAAATAAACACGATTACAGCACTTCATCTATGCGAGGAAATGAAATTAAGATGTCAGTGAGATTGAGAGTAGAATCTATTATTTATGGTATTGATGGAACAATGAGAGGGGGATGGGGGAAATAAAGGATAATAACATAAAGTAGATGAACAGTCGCAACACTTCTTGACCCCGAATTCAATACCAATTATAGTTTAAGACTATATAAATGTTTCACATAATGAGTATTCGAAATGATTTCCAAGAAAATTTAATATTTTCATAAGTTGAGGATTTTATATAGGCACTTTTAAATGCATAGCATATGTCGAGAATAAGGAATGTTTAATGACCGAATCTATTCAGAATATATTTATGTTAGCCGAAAATGAACTAAACACTTTTTTTCAATATACAAAGGAAAGACAATGTATGGTAGCAAAATAAAGATAATGTATCTACATAAATAAATATTTGTCAAATAGGTTGCAGTCGAAGTTATGAAACTTACAAACGTATTTTAAGGTAATTCGACAATACAATTGTATTGCACATTTTTAACAAGTGTTTTGCTATAAAATACAAATAATGATTCAATTATTTAAAATAATTATAGTTCATGAGTCATAAGGGGTCAAACTTGCTATTGTAAGTAAAGTATCTGATGTAGGGAGTTGAAGTTTAGTATAAATATACATTCATATGAGAAGTAAACAATGAAATATGTATCATATTAGCATTTAATGATGAACTTTTTACACGAAGGAATAAAGTTGTAATTAAATTCTATGACACCCTTGACAGATTTTAAAGAACTTTTGTTATCGCCATATGAAAAAATTAAACCCTGTGTTTCTACTGGAGAAAAAATTGTATTGCTATAAAAACTGGAAGAACAAAGCCCTTAACGTAATTTTCCTACACTCCCACCTTAAAGTGACTCTATTATTATTGGCATTTTTGCAGTAAATCCCTTTAAAATAATTTATGGGAGCGGGATAAATTAGTTGTTATTGAAATAGTACATAGCACACCTATAATAATGTATTTTTATATTTGTGTCCTTGCAGTCGCTATGTAAGTATGTATATATTTGTGTATGTATGTATGTATGTAAGTATGTGTGTGTTTTTATGTAAGTGTGTCTGTCTATCCATCCATCTATCTATCTACCTATATATGTATCTAATCACTATATCACATTAACGCACAGTAAAATATAGTACGCACAGTTAGAGCCTAAAAAGGGTTACCACTTTTATTTTAATACAACATTTTCTGTGTTTTAAAGGTTTTTAAAAATAAACACAAAATGGTGAGTAGTATACAAGAATTAAATTAAATTTTTCATAATATTTTTTTGACTTGTTTGAAGTCATTGCCTTGGTATTCATAACAGGTTGATGTGACGTTGATTGGGAACTGTATGTGCAGTTTCTACGCAATATTATGTTTCTGGGTGAAGAAGGTGGTGGTGGTGGTGGGGGGTTCCGGTGTTTAAATCACCATGAATAGTGTTTAGGTTCGCGTTAACTTGCAGTTAAAGTTCACAAATTCACAAATGTCCCAGTATTTTTTAAACTTTTTTTTTATAAATTTCTTGTGTTTTTGACATTTTTTATTACAGATAAAAAAATTGCCTTTTTCCGAGTCTTCAAGTTTTCCAGTTCTGAGGCAGCCCTGCTAGAGTTAATACAAAAATCAGAATAAGTGAAAAATACTAATCGCTAACTAAGATGATGCGCACTGTCGTCAGATTTTACATTTAAACTTTTCAGCAACTGATTTGGTTAAAATATTTTTACTTAACTCAAATCAGTATCATAAGGCCTTAAATTTAGCCAACAAATCGAGGACAAAATCAGTGTGTTATTTTGGGAACCATCCCTGAAAATCGTCGTCATGAATTGAAGAGCTAAGGTGTCTTACCTCATCCTTCCCCTTGACCAGACACATCTTGACATCCTCATCCGGCGAGAACCAAGTCAACCTCTGTGGAAAAACACAAAAAAACCTGCATTAGTGTTTAAGTCCTAGGGTCGTGCGCACCCAAACACACAAGCTTCAACATTAAAAAAAAAGTTAGCAATGAGTAGTTTTTTATTTTTGGCGGGTAGTGTGAACTTAGGAGGTCCTATTTTCCAAATTCGTATTAGTCGACCACTGAGGAGGTACTTTATTAAAAAATAATAATTATTATGCTCGTGACTGACGCAATTGTTTCCCCGCAGCCAAACGAAGATGCATCAACTAGGTCTGTACGTATGGTTGTGGGCCTCCATTGTTTCTAAGGTGGACCATTTAGTCTGATGAACACTAATGATGCAACATTATTAATAAGCAAAGAACAACGCTATGGAGTAGTTAAGGTGCGGTCGCATAGCTTCTAATGCACAGTAAAAATGACTGATTTGCGACCGAAATTCCAAAGGAACCAATAATTTTTTTTATTATGACTGTATGGGCACTTTTCTAAATTGATATTGACTTATATGATTAATTTTTTATGCATATATTTTTAAAATTAACTCAAAAACGCATTTTAAAAAATGGTTGGATTAAAAAAAACATACCATCTTTAGTTTTGTGTGTAATTTACAAATATAATATTTTTTATCACGTAAACCTATTCCCTGGGCTAGAAATCGCTCATTAGTTACATAAATGTAGCTTTATTACAAGATAGGGATGGAAACCCACACTACACCTTCTCAAGCCAAGAGAGAGGTGAAGTTTCTCGGTAGAAACCGATAATCAGTCGGCAGTAATCCTATTGTTCCCTTGACAGGACACCACTAATAGCATTGAAACCTTTCCAGAGGATCAGATAGATTATTTCAGTTGTATTATTTTTTCTGAGTGTTGTATAATTTATTAAAACAAGGATTATATCAGCACACGACTTACAAATTAGCTTTTAACTATGACATACATAACAGTTTACTAAAGTTATATTACCGACTTTACCTGGAATCGAAAGCGGGACCCATAGCATCGTAAGCACACGTGCTATCGACCTAGATTAAGGGCCAGTTTCATAGTCAGACTTAGCACGACTCAAGTGCGAGTCGATACTATTTACAAAAAGACACCTACCTTGACCAAAATGGAATGGGCCAGTTTCGCATATGAAACTGGCCCATTCCATTCAAGTTCAGGTAGGTTACGTCTTGTATTTAGTATAGCGCCGCACTTGAGGCGTGCCAAGTCTGACTTTGAAACTGGCCCAAAGTGTCGGTTAAAATATAATGAGAAACGTACCACGTAAAATATGATAAACCACTTTAAATAAATATTTAAAAAAAGATCAAAGAATAGTTGTGGTAAAATAATATTCAATACCAAAACTATATTCATTTTGAATGTTGCGCAAGTTGACGAACATTACGATACAACTTTAATGTCGTTGTTGTGAAGAAGTCGTTGATCTCATCTCCAAAATTTGTTCAACATTAATGCTTTCTAATAAAATCTATGGTAGAATGTGTATATTTTACACAATGGGGGAAGAATTAACTCGAGTCCAAAGATAAATAAAAACTTATAAATCAGTCCGAGAAGTGTGTATTGTCAAAAAAAAAACTTCTTCCTTTGGAAGTTCAGGGGGTGAAGGGCAGCTACCCTCTAAAACAATCTTTCCAGCCAAATGTCCTCCCACAATAAAAAATTAAATCCTACATACGTGCTTGACTCACACCGTTTTGAGAGTAGCTCCTGAATATACTATGTACTTTTATCAAATGACTCCTAAGGCGGGACGAGATGAACCATCCATATATAGCGTCCCACGTTATGGAGGAAGTCCAAGACTCAGCCTTGAGGTGGGAGTGTAGGGAATACGAAATAGGGACGGCGTTTTTGCAGGTTTTATATAAAAAAAATTATTTGGTCAAAAGAAATCAAATAGTACTCCGTTAGAAACAAAAAGTTTAATTTTCTTCACATGCCATAATTATATCAACAGTTCTTGAATATCTATGAAGGATGTCCTAGAATTGAATGACAATTTTTTTTCTCTTCCTTTAAAAAGTTTGTCATCTAATGCCGCAATGCTCATGGCAGATATTCAACAACTGTATGTATGTATGTATGTATATATCCATGTGAAGAAAATTAAACTCTTATGTCTGTAGTGAAACAATATTTTATTTATTTTGAACAAAACAATGTTTTGCTATAAAAACTGCTCAAACACTGACTTTTCCTCGCGTCCCCTACACTCCCACCTTAAGTACCTTACATAGCGAGTTATTTTATTCGTTGCCGACGATGTAAAAAAAAAAAAACTCGATCTAACATCTAAAGTGGGTCATTATTTTTTCAACAGCGGGTCTGAGACTCGCCCATTTACTTATTTAAACAGTGCCATTGAGTTTCACGACGTGGCAATTACTCCCGAAGAAAGGGAAGGAATCCCTCCACCATTCTTCTCCGCGGTTCAGCCGGGTGTATCAAGCAGAGGAAGCAACCAAGCAAGCACTGCTCGCCGTGAATTCGAGTAATAGGGTGGGTGGTTGGGGAGGGGGGGCCTCTCGAGTGTGAGGCTACCAACAAGGCTGGTGCGATAGCTGCGGGGGAGGGGGCGTTTCTGTACCAGTTTGTACTTTTTATAGTTGAACATTATTATCTGAATAATAATAATTAGCACCCTGTCTTACTACCCGTTTGGGTTATACACTTAAGTAGGGGCCTACTAGTTACGCTAATGGGTTAGGAATTAGGAAGGTTGAATATAGAGGCAGTGAACCCTCATTTGCTTAGAGGGAGAGTGGAAAGCCATTTAGGAAAAACCACCCCCAGTTAACCCGAGCGAGATTCGAACATCGATATCTCCGTCCTCGGCAGTCTAGCTCAATAAAAAAACTAGCGCGTTAGCTAACTACGCCACTAAGACAAGTTATTATCTGAAAATTTAGGTTTTACTATTCATACGCTCTAGTCCCGAGAGTCGCTATCAATGTCTGTAACTATTCAACTATCGTGACCCCAGGATGAAGGAGTATATTTTAAGTACATTTCTTAACATTTGTTTGGCAAAGATCAGAGACAAAGATTGGAGGGGACCAGCTTTATGAGTTTAAGTGCACTAAACTACCAATAAAAACTGTCCCTCATGTTCAAAATGTAGACCCTCATGTTTCAATTGTTTCCGAATGTAGCTGGAATATTTGCCAAATTTAGTAAGAATCAGGTTCAAATTATACACTAATTACGTATACTGTGTAATTTCTGAGAAGTACAATAGGAGTGACAAGAATGGATACAGTGAGAAATGAGAGGAATAAGGAGGAACCAGTGCAGGGCAGGATAGAGAAGAGACGACTAAGGTAGTACGGCCAAATTAAGGGAACGAGGAGACGATACCAAAGAAGATGTTTGATATTGACATGTGGGAGTAGGAAGTCATGAGGAAGACCAAGGTACAGATGGTTGAAGGGAGTGCAGAGAAGAGAGAGGAGAGAAGTTTGTTATGATGGAGGAGAAAAGGTGCAGGGAAAAAAAGGATAAGTTGAGGAGGCTTATGTTTCAAAGAGACCCAGGCAGTGGCTGGAAACTGTTCGCGATGATCAAAGTGTAGTCTGTTAAAGTTTTTTAGTTTTTATCTTGTGAAATCAAAACTATACAATCTTTTACAATATAATAAATAATAATCAAAAACCAATCCAATAAAAATCTAGTTAACTAATATTTACCCTATACGATCACTATTTCAAGGGTCAATTATGGTATTTAAAAAAATTCCCGTAACAGCTTATTTAGGAACTTGTTTCATCGACTCATATAACTAGGCAGTTTGCTTTCATCGACTTCTATCCGTATATTTACACTAAGAGGGTTAGGGAAGATGAAGGTAGAAGTTAGGAGGAAATGTAGGTTCTACCCTTCCTCTCCCTCAGCCAATAAATCATACAACCCTCGAGAGGGCTGAACAAGTTACTGCTACCACAATACAAGCCATTGCCATGCAAATACTACCACGCGTACTGATCACTGATTGTATTACCCTTTGTACGAGTTCCATAGCAATAGTGCCTGTTAATTTGATGGGGCAAACTAGCCCTTTTCGTTACATTTCAAATTAAAGGAGGTTCGGACAAAAGTGGCGACCAGCTACCATTCCTTGCCGATACAATGGTACCCTTATGACCTACAACCTTGGGGTAATCTGTTCTATTTGTGAGGAAAAGGGCTGCCATTAGAACTAATTGGATTTAAAAACCCTCATTTTAAAACATGCATACTCTACTAGCTAACATTATCGTCTTCGGTTGGTATTTACCTAAAAAAACCTTGGAGAATCATATCAAACAAAACAGTAGTTATATTTAAAACAATATGTTTGGGTATTTTGACTCAAATCTTATATTTAGGTATTACTACAAATATAAAATGTTATTTTTTTATGCCTGAAATGCCAAATTAATTTTAAGCTATGAGAACCGGCAAGGTTGACGTGATGCACTCTTGAATTATTTAGGAGACCAAGGTTCAATCTCGATTGAGTGCTGCAAAAAGTAATTCAAAATCCATACTTCGAAGCGTTTTTTGATTTGTTTAAGTTGTGGATGTCACAAGATGAGTAGCGCTAGGATAATAACGAACTTATGCCATATTTTAGTCAAATGGCAACCTAACATTGGTAAGCACGCAAACTAAACATGCATTTAGTCTAATCTGGTTTACCGGTGACGGGTAGGTTGGGGTACGAATCCCGGCTGGTTGTAATTAAGGTGTTTTTTTTAATAGTTTCATGCATTAAACAAATTATTATAATTTCCTTTAAGCTTTACCTTATTCATCACTACCCCATTAGTGCAATTAAAATGTGGATATCCAAGACGGGTGGTGTGCCAAAAAAAGTTAAGAGTAGGCTTCTTGGTTTTTCCTTCCATTAATAATTTAGGACCCTCTCCAACGATCCAATCAACACCTACTACACTGTGCGCCCAACACAAGTTTCCCGTCATTAAACCCCTTTAAAATAAAAACTTTTCTCCCTTTCCAAATACTGAGAGGAAATATTTTCTCAATCCCGTAAATGTGTAATCCCTAGACCTAGATGATAATACTATTTTCTTGTATTGCCTTGTTTCTTATCCTGCATTCTATCAATATTAAAAAAAAAGTAATGGTTTGATAAAAGTTACAGAGTGTAGGGAATTGGTTCCTTACCTCTTCTGAATTTGGTTTAGCATCACGTTTTACTACCTGTTTGGGTTATACACCTATGTACCGAATTTCTCTAATAGGGTAAATATGAGAAAGGTTAAATTTAAAAGAGGTGTACCCACATTTTCGTGGCGAGGGTGGGGAATCATTTAGGAAAGACAAAACTAATACAACCAACCGGGATCGAACCACGATAATTCCACCTGTCATTGGCAGTAAAGTTTATCGTGAAAATAGCACCTTAGACCATGCGGCCAACGAAGTGGGTCTTTTCTAATTAGAGGAACAACAAAATTGTTTGTTCCGTATGAAGAACCAGCAGCTGGGTGGCAAGGTACAAGGATTGGGAAACAAGACTATATTTATCTATAGCATGGACTATAATTTGACAAACAATTATTACTATTATACAATTTTGACAAATTGGTTAAAATTTGGACTCTACACTCTAATCTTACAAACAATTACTTTATACATTTTCGCCAACTTTCCGTGTGTCGATTTTATAATTGTGATCTTTGTAAATTAATTACAACTTTTTATAATCTGATCAACTAATTAATTGTTTGTGTTCAATGTTATGATAGAAATGAGCACATAAATGATAATTAATTAAAATACTAAATGTCACAAGCATGTCATTGAGGTATAAGTGTTGACGAGACTCTCGCACGATAATAGACTTGTTGGACGCACGTAGGAATCAAAGTAAACTTTCCCTAACTGAATGGTTTAAAAACAAAAATGAAATTTATCAAAAAGAAGAAAATAGATTTTAATTTTTTGTTTATAGAATACAATATGTTTTATAAATACAATTAAGAATGTATTTGCAGCAACTATCCTGGGGACTGTTGCCGGTTCACAGAACAATGTTTCGCATGCATTGATACTTAAGAACACCCTGACTTAATTATTTAGGATCTCTTGGGAACAATACGGGCCCGCGCTTCAGAAACAAACGAGATTGTGACCTTGTCGCCATGTCGCCAACATGAGCAAGAGGTTTGTTAAAACTACTTTGTCAACCATTTGTGATACACTATTAAGAGCGATGTCAGATTTGTAAAATTGAAAGCAGTGTGTATGCGAATACCTTTCCTAAAAATAAAAAGTAATGAATTTTATTTTATGGATGAAAGTTTAATTACTCGTATCTTTCCTTCATATTGTGTATGTGCTTTCATTCTTTTGTGATTAGAACTTTAGTTTACCCATAATTAATAAACACAGCTTATATAACATTTAGGCAGATTCTTAAAAAACACACTACTTATTAAAATAACGCATTTGATATTTTAATAATCTCTATCTCAACAACTACTAGCGCAAAAAAAAACAACCAAAAATACACACAAACTATTTACAAAGCTAATGAGAAAACCTTTTCTGTTCAACGTGGATTTCGCGAAATATTGATTATACAAGAGCATTCATCCAGAGAATATTTTTAAATGATTAATAACAAGAAAACAAAACCGTTTAACATTATAACTGCGCTACTGGCAACACCGACAATTCAGGGTTGCAAAATTTGCCGTATATTTAAAGAAGTTTTGACCACGTTAAATCAAGAGAGTGAAAATGATGTTTCTCAATAGTAGGCCCTAAATTCGCTCAGAGATGAAATTGAGTTTTACTATTTGCGTACGTACAGTATTAGAAAGTGTATTGAACCGAGGAAAACATATTTTTGGCAATGACAATACCCCCCTCTTTTAATTCCAGTCGTAAACACCTGCGTTAACCCCATCCCGCATTAGCTAACAAAGAGACCTTACCTGCCACATCAACTACAATAATTACGAGTGCAACTTGTTGGAAGCCCAACTTCACCGTCATTAACAAATAGCAAGTTGGTACGGAGACTTAATTTGGAGGTACAGGCCTACCGGGCCCCTTAATCCTCCTCCCTTCCCCACGTACCCCCTTCTTTTCCACATCCCGTTTGTTTAATTACTTTCTCGATTCACTGCGCTCCCGTCGGTAAATTAGAAACTTTTCTCCTCTGGAAAAAGCTTGTCTTGACTTTTCACGCACTCCACAAAATGACTGCGGACCAGAAAGCGAAGAAGTAGCCCAGTAGGAATGTGCTTTAGTCGGGAAAGATCTACAGGATGGTAAGTCTGGTTACTTTACTCCCTCGTGAAATGAATTATTTATTATTCAAAGTGCAAAGTAAGTGTATATATATAAATATAAAAGATTTTAAAGTTGATGAGACCTCGAATAATATACGTTACGGAAATATTTCTCTTTGTTATGCTACAACAGTAAAATTTAAATAAAAAAATGTGTGCATGTGAATATAAAATGATTTAAATAATACAACAATACATAATTTGACTTTAGGGATACGGATTATCAAACAGCTGGTCCCTACCCGGAATACATAGAGATAAAATTGTTTTGGTCGTATATCATAGTAATTAATTATTTTATCTGGCATAATTAACATTCTCTTTATAAGCAAAGGGTTTTATCGATAACGACTTTAACCCCGGGCGGTATACCCTAAGCGAACACCGTGTTTCTTATTATCCGTATAAAAGGACAAACCCATATTTAGAACTGGAAAAAAAGCTCGTACTCAGTCTCCAAATAGACTATATTGCGAGTGACGAGGAGGTAAAGGTTCGAATCTGGACCAAACCCTAAAGGTGATTTATCGCTATGGTTTCCCCATTCTCTCAACATCCTAAAGCGAGTGTACTTCTTATAGACAACCTTCGATATTCTTAAATCTTAAATTAAGCCATTAGTACAGTCCAATTTTCATAGAAAATTCTTTAAAAAATACAAATATATTTTTTACGGTCAACATTGATAATCTTTTACTACTTTATTAATGTTAATTTATAGGTATTGATAATGTCTATTAAAAATACCACTGCAGATAACATGAATTGACGTATGAATATATGAAAGTAGATCTAGTTACGTTTCTAGCTGTCAAATAAAGGTCATTTCCTTGAAAGCTGGACAGTAGCCATTGTATTAAACGTAATAATTAAAATTACTTAATACTTCATCAATCCTTTAAGGCCATACGTCCAAAAT
>CABEEJ010003501.1:0-81668 GCA_901482245.1 Timema douglasi | reverse complement strand
TAATATTCTATAATTTTCTACCTTATTGTAAAACTTGTACATTTTTATGCTTTTATTGTTTACTAAATAAAACTATATTGTCAAATGGATATGTTCAGTTTTCTAATTTAGTAAAATTTAGTTTTATTTAGTTGCAAAATAATAGATCATTCACATAATATAACTATTCATATCGCCTTTCTATCGTCCTTTATCGACTATGTATATTTATGTTTAAATCTCCCTCACATATTAACCTTTCAACTCCTAGGAACGGGCCCTTATTTAGCCTATAACACGTGACTCTATTGTTCCAGTTTTGTACATTAGAACTTCGTACGCGCTTTCGGATATAAAATATATTAAATCAGGGGACGCCGAGTTTTAAAAAATAGTTTAGATATAAGCAGGTTTTTTCTTTCTTTAACGTGACATACTTTGAATCTGCTCTGGCCACATTTAACTACACTAATGCAGTATAAGGTAAAATTTAAAGTTAATATACAAGCATTTGCCTGAAGGAAAAGTGTGACATTGGTTTTCAATCCACTTACTCCCAGATTTCAGTTTGGTGATTACTTACAAATAAAACGTGCACAACTTTTGTTGTAGCTCGGACACAAAAATGTTCCTTCGTTTTACAACTATCCTTTCTAACACTGAGCCACTTTATAAATGGGATATAAATCATGGAAAGATTAGTGGAATCATAGAATAAAATTAGGTGTCTGACACAAAATTAATAAAATTAATTTTATGTGTAGTATATACTTTAAATATATATATGCATACGTATACATATACTTTAAATATATATACACATATATTTATAAACTTTAAATAATTGTATCTGTGGCTTTAACTTTTAACATATATTATTATAACAGATCAGGTAAAAGAAAGTAGTAGTATAGATAGATCTATTCTAATATTTAAATACTCTTTGACTGTTTTAAATCTACTATCATACTACTGTCCATTATAGTCTTATAGGTATAATATGTTAACGGTAGCTTTAAGACAGGTACAATTTACTAAAAGCGGTTTCCCATAAATCCGGCTCGCCAAAATGTTTTGACAAGCGCCGTCGTTCGTCAAAGTGACAATAAATATTTTCAAGGTGGACGTTTACAAAACTGTTTTTACTAGAAGTATTTTAGCTGTCAGAAAATTCCGAAATCACCTTGAACCGACCAAACCTGCACAATATAGTCTACATTTATCTATATCTTTCCATTGTCATTATAAATTGTTATTATGTTATGAATAAAAATATATTATAAAATTTAACTTGCACGGCACCTACAAAACTAGTGGCTGTATCTACTAGTGATGCTCCAGCTATTGTTGTAACAAACGACGAAATGAAGCCGTTTAAGTACATATTGAACTCTTTTTAACATATAATTTTAGTTTGGAAACTATTGTTATCTATTGATTAACACATATTTACTGTAAAAGAACATTGCTGGTGGCATGTAAAATATTTTCATTGCCTCTGGAAGAAAAAAAACCTTCAATAGTTAAGTTAAATTCGTTTTTTTCTCAATGAAAATAGAAAGAAAGATATACAAAAAAAATTAAACAAAAGTTTGTTTATAAAAAAGGTACAAACAATTTACTTTAAAAAATATGTCCAAGTTTGTTTAGAACTATTTTTAACATCCTTAAAGAGTTTGTAGGAAACAAATAGATTTGAAAAAATCATTGATATTTACCACTATCAAACACACCTCTGGACATATACTTGGGGTTTTGACCACAAGCTACTCGTTGCCAAAAAACCAAATCATATTTGACTTACGACATTTGCCTAGTGAGCGGGGTATACGACTCTATAAGTGACCGTTAAAATACAATAATGGTGTAACACAGCCGGAAAATACAAATGACTTGTAAAAACCATGTTTGTTTATACTATCTCTTGTGATTACATTTTATCACAAGGTCACACTAATCTCGTGTAACCAACCACAATAGTTGCTAAACCTACATTTTCACTTAACCACCATTTATTATACAACTATGACACTCACTGAATATGTTTAGATATTTCCTATATTATATGTATACAACTTGAACCAAGGATAAAGAACTACGCTTATCTATGTGTAATTTAGACCAATTCCTGGGGGGTTTACTGTATCTAACCATTTGTGATAGTTTTTCTTGTAGTTTTCCCCTACTAAACTACCATGATTAGAATAAATTTATGGCATTGAAAACAAACTACTTAGGAATTTATTTTGTACTAAAGGGGATGACAATAGTGGAGAGTGGAGGAAGCTACTTAATGATGAGTTGCATACCCTTTACTTATAATAAGATCTTGTTAAGTTAATAAAATTTCGAAGGTTACTGCAGGCAGGACAGGCAACACGAATGTAAGAAACTAGAACCGCGTTCGAGATAGTGATTTGTAAATCCATTGGGAGGAGAGAATTAGAGGCATATGGAAATATGGCATTATAATGAACCTGAAAGCGACAGGGTGTAATGAAGTGGACGGGATCTAATAGGCTAAATATAGAGGTGTTGTTATTTTTTAAGTGTGACAGGGAAGTTTTGACTTCCAAACACCACTAAGAATTCTTTTTTAATTACTAGGATTACGTTTTAACACCAATGTAAGCGAAACAAATTAGTCGAAAGGTAAGGTGCTCACAATGCCATATCACATCGGCTCATATCACTACACACTTGCTCAGATTTTTTTAATGCGAATTACGGTTTAACCCATTTTCACACCAAATAGCGGAGAAAAAAGCATATTTAATCAATACGGACATTGGTGTATCAACATAAAATTTATTTACCGAGCCGATACGTCTCGATATGAGCAATTGAATGCTAACCCTTAAAGGGATTGTCCATCCATCTTCCTGGAAGATGAAAAAACTACACTGATGAACTACATGTGGAAAACCATCGCATAACCATTCCTAGCCAGTACTCGAATCCCGGCCCCTCCATCAAAGACGATCACGTGTAGTGCCAGTCTAACACATTTAACCATGTAGCCACTGATGTGTGTATATTTGTTATCATACTTGCATACGTCCACTTCTCTTTAATATTTTTGCTGAAGTCTCTTCATCTCATTCATTTCTCTACAATAACCATGCATACACCTTGCAGTAATATCAATGAGTCAGTCAACATGTTCCAATTCAATAATAAAAGAAAACTAAAACAGCGAAATTTGTTTTGATTTATATTGGAATTTTTAACGATGACCTGGCCGTCTAAGGGTAAGGTGTTTGACTTCTGTGCTGGGGGTCCGGGGCTCAATCCTATGTCCCGGCACAGATTTATCTGATTGCCAAATCCTTCCTTCACCTCTGACAAGACGTGTATTAATCACAACTTGTGAATTTGTGGAATGCCAGGCCTCCGCCGTGGTTCGGATCCAATAATAAACTGTAGGCCCTCTATTTCATCTCACAATCACTCTACCATTACACATTAGCGTAAGTGCGTTCAACCCAAACCGGTAGTAAGACGCGTTGCTAATAATAATAATAATAATTTAAATGTTTAAAAGAATAAATCACATTATTAGTACTAGTAACTAGGACCTACCGGCAGACATTAAAAAATTAGTACATTATAATGTTGTTATATTTTATGTTTTAAAGTGTTGCCCATCCATCTCCGATACGTTTTGTTGGTTTTAATTCAACTGGCTACGCACATCGGCAGCCATGTGGGCTAGATCGTCAAACTTATTTGGTCTAGTTTGCGACTAATAGAGAGGTCAGGGTTCATATCCTGACCAGGTGTACTAAGTATTTTATTCCCTATCCATACACGTGAATTTGTATACACTTATTAAAAATTTCTTCCTTCCTCATCTCTACCACATAGGTATTACCGGTAATATCAGATAGCCCAGACGGAAAGCAATATGCCGTGTACAAAGACTCCTGATGGGTTTTGAAGCCTCGTAGCTCTCAATTAATGCAAAATTAGATTGTGTGCATGTGATTCAGAGTTCACTAGAATATCGTTTGTCACTTTTTATTCTTAATTTGAAAATAAATAAAAAATTGATAAATAACACAAAACGTAGTCACTGATTTTAAAGAAATTTGACATAAATGGTGTTAAGCATTTATGACCGCATTCTTAATTTTAGTGAGCTTCAAATTACTTGTAGACTCGAATAGGTGGGCACGCGGACGTGTATGCCATTCTCGTCTAGTCATTATTGCCATCGTTGTGGATATCTAACCTAGGCCGGCCGGATGTAATGAGTTGGATTTTTCCTAAATCGTTTCCTCTGTTACCTGATACAAATTTGAGTACACCTCTTCTAAGTTTTACTTCCACCCCACGATGAATGTAAATACGTGGGTAGCTCGTGCAGATATTTAGACCTAGAACACATGGGAGGAACATAGTTCCTGCACAAACATCGTGAAGAACAAGACTGTTTGATACAATACAATTGCTGAGCGCGTCAGCCTATTTATAGAAAATAAAAGTCCCATATTTGGTTTCAGTCTTAGCTGAAAAATGTATCATTGTAAAATTTGGTTTCCCTTTTAATATTGATGAATTAACGAACTAGTTGCTGTGTGAGCTAGTTTGTAAGTTATGTGCTGATAGATCAATAGTGTTAGAAAGTGTACTAAAAATTTAACTAAAAAAAATAAAAATGTATCTAGACCCACCAATAAGAATCTGGACAGTGTTTTAACTTACGACCTTTAACCGGGCGAATCACATGTGCTTGAATGTCCTTGAAATTCACTAGATGCTCTATTATAAGCTTTACCTATGACCGAAACATATTCACATGTATAAATATTTACTGCACGTGGTCATGAAACTTAAAAAACAAAAAACAAACAGAACAAGCTTATCTTAATTAAATTTCAAGGTTTATGTTTTATTTTATTTCCCCACGTCTTACTAACCACTCAGGCTAGTCGCATATTTATACTAACAAGTTAGAGACAAAGAAGGTAGAATTTATAAGAAATTGTATCTGCATCCGAATGCAATGGGACGAGGAAAGCATTTAAGAAAACTTTTCTCGATACACTTGATCTGAATATAAACCTTAATCTTCCTTTCACTGAAAATCTAGTTTCTTGCAAACGTAATGTATCAAGCCATATTACCACTGATTAGGGTTTTAAGGTGCATTTATTGACTAAAACTAAATAGAATATTGGCGTGATAATATTGTTTGACATCTTAGTTCAATCGATAAAAAAGTTTGCCTACTTGTTAAAAACTCTTAGATGAGATTGCCAGCAGAAAAGGTTGACTAAAGGGTCAGTTTCACAGTTAGATTGAGCACGCCTCAAATGCGGTGCTACACCATATACAGAATGACACTTACCTAGACTCGAACGGAATGGGCCAGTATCGTATTTGAAATTAGCCCCTTCCATTCTGATTTAGGTAGGTGTCATCCAGCATTTGGTATAATGCCACATATAAAGCGTACTCGATCTAACTATGAAACTGGTCCTAAAATATTAAGTATATGTACTTACTTCCACTCAGTGGTAATGTCATAGGTTTGGAAGTTGTTGAATTTTCTATTAAAATTATAATGCAACCCTTCCACCGATTCATAAAATGGACATTCTATTTCAGGCCCTCATTTTCATAAGACATTCAATCGTCAAGTTTTGGCATATCGTAATTTAACACACAACCTGTTATATTTATTAAATAGGTGTAGTCCTCTTTAGCGTGTACTTTTTGAACCAGCTAATTACATCTGCATACGACTTACAAACTAGTATAATTCTATAACAATCAAAACAACCAGTTCTTGGGAGTTATTTCGCAATTTTTTGGCAACGTTGGGAATCTATCCCTAGAACGCTTAATTCAACAGACATAAGTGCTACCTAATTACCTAAGTTGTAAACAATAATTTATTTTACAACTAGTGGAAATACGCTGCGCTGTCTAGCAGATATATTTATGGTTGAATAACTGAGTGGAAGGTACTTTTAAATCTAGTGCCTTTGTGCCTCGCACTGTCCATGACCTTTTTAGCATCCAACAAAGCTTTCAACTAATTAAGACAATCTGTTCAAAATTTTAAAATTTGGTCTTTGAGGTGCACACGTTATTGCACAGGGAATAGACCACTAATTTTAACAATTTCAGACCTCTGGGTGGGGTAAATATCGTGAAATGCTCATGACTAGGGCAAGGATGTTGATGACATGTCATCTTTTTACTGAGCGGTCTGGTGCAATGCTCCAATATATATCAACTCTGTTCAAGACATCTCATTTACAAATATTTCCTTTTTATTTTGCATTTTTGCATTATTTTTATCTTATTTTAAAGGTATTTTCTTTCATTTTGGAGAACTTTTCGATAATTTTTTGAAGAATTTTGTCATTTTAGGTCATTTTATTATGTTGCCATATTATTTTATGAAATTACTTCCCCAAACCTTAAGTAGTAGTTTATAAAAAGACACATATTTCAAAATATTGAAATAAAATATTTCAACGTCATATTAATTTGCTAATAACTTGCTGAAGGTTAGTTGGCTATACAAAGACAGGCCTACACTCGCTTTTTCTAGAAGAAAGCTATTAGCGAAATGGAATGTCTGGAGTGTTACCTTGAGTCACAAGCACTCATATGGTGCATACAGCTGTTAGGGTGGAAGGGGAATGGAAAGGCATGGTTTTTTCATGAACAGTTCACAGCGTGCAGTTGGTGTAGTTGTTCTGTGGCATGGTTTTTTCATGAACAGTTCACAGCGTGCAGTTGGTGTAGTTTTTCTGTGGCATGCAGTACACTGTAGCGTTTCAGTACCACTTTGAAAATGCACTAAATTAAACCTAGTGTGCCAGTTCATTTAAGAAAAATAGTAGCCAAGTTTGGTGTGTTTTCTACTGATGGAAGCGTACTATATTTTAAGTTGTGCGAAACCTAAGTATCGGCTGAAAGATGGTTTACTGTGACACAGCATATTGGTCGCAAGAAGCATGTCCGTGCTATTGAGCATGCATCAAAGGAAGCGGCAGTTTAACGCTTGCTACATTCAGTTGCTTCAACATCCACCAAGTCCTCACAGTTTAGTAAATATTTGTGTGACGTATTAGTGTCAACAAACATTCCACAATATCAACTATAATCCAAAATTACGTGCATTTTTGGAAAACCCACAAACCAAGAAATACCAGACGATTCGACTTAACGTAAGAATTATTTACCACAGTGCTACAAAGGAACTTTAAATCTAATATGGTAAGGTACTCGCGGGAATAAGCTATGGGTTTCTATCGATGAGACTACTGATGCTGTGGGGCACTATGTAGCCAATGTTGTGATTGGAGCATTAGCATAGGCTAGACCAGGTTAAATATTTTTATTGACCACTGAGGTATTAGAAAAGGACAATTACTCGACAGTATCAAAAATTTTTGAAAGTGCTATGTTTCTTCTGTGGCCTGAGGGCATAAAGCATGACAATGTGCTTTTATTTCTAAGGGATGCAGCACCATATATGGTACGAGCAGCTATATCATTGAAGGCACTTTACTCTAAAATGGTACGTACTACGTGCCTAGCACGTGGTCTACACAGAAATTGTGAATAAGTGCAAAAAAATTATTCCAACGTAAACAGGCTTTTGGCGAACGTTAAAACTGTTTTTCTTAAAATCACACTCACGAGTTGTACATTTCAAAGCAGAATCACCGGACATCGCGTTACCATCACAACCTATCATCTCACGCTGGGACACATGGTTAAATGCATGCTTGTATTATTGTGAGCATTTCCAGTTAGTAAAACAAATAGTAGAGAGTTTTGACTGTGAAGAAGATGCTTCAATACAAATTGCTCAAGATATGTTCTCTGAGCCAAACATTGAGGGCAGTTTAGCATTTATTAAGTCTAACTTTGCATTATTGTTGACAACTATCACATCACTGGATAAAAGGGGAAAGGCAATGGTATAATCCATTCACGGTAGGAATTGACTTCTGAAAGGTCTTTTTCCCTACCATAAATCTACTATATAGTAGGATATTGGTAGGAAAAAAGACCTTTCAGAGAATAATTCCTACCGTGAATGGAATATAGATTCCATTTCACTAGTCAAACAGGTGGAGACCAGTGCTAACAACGCTCGTGGAAAAATTGCTACAGCTACTGCATGTAAGCTGAAGAAAGTGCTAGTCAAGAATAACGGGTATAAAACTTGGTGTAAAATCTCAAATATACTTTGTGGTAATAAATAATCCATGGATGGAATTGAGGAGGACTTAACAACCAACGATCTTCCCCAATTCAAGTACGCTCCGATCATATCAGTTGATGTAGAACGCAGCTTTTCGAGGTATAAAAACTTGCTGGCATATAACTGTAGATCCTTCACTTTCGACAACCTAAGAATGACATTTTTAGTCCAGTGCAGTTCAAACTAAGGTGAATTAAAATAACATATAATTGTGTGTGCCTATTTTATAAAGCATTTTTTCAAACATTCATCATACGATCATTGTTTTCATTTTATAATGCATTTTCTTAAGTTTTAAGTCATCTAGTAAATTCATTTTTTTAGCATCTTAAAATGTATATTTTAATTTTTTTAAGTCACCAACATCTGGGCCCTACTCATGACCCACCGTTCATTCTATTAATATTAATTTGATTCCGATCCGGTTCTTCTAATTTAAGAAAATAGTCAAAATATTACATTTTGATTTCGAAATGAGCATTTTCCGGCACATGGGTTAATAATTTTTTAAATCTCAGACCTCTGCATGCGGTAGATATCATGCAATACTCATGACAGAAAAAAGAACTCTTTAGTTTATTAATCTAAGATAAAATAGATTAATCAAAGAGCATGTGAAATGTTAAGGAAAAAATAATCTAATTTCATGGTCTAGTATTGGGGTCGGCAATCGTTGCCAACCAATTCATATTTATGGTTAGGTAAAACATTAGAAAATTTTTTTTTAGCACACTCAAAAATGTCTCAAGATTTTATATTTAGTGACAAAGTCACTCACAACCCAGAATGACACGGACAATTTTTAAATATATTATTAATTTGTTATGCTGAATCTTACTATCCATATAGATTAATAACACTCTAGTATACCAATAAGGAAAAAAAAAAGAAGTGTTGAACTAGTGGGAGTGTAGATGTGGCATGAGAAAACATGTTGGAAAGACATTCTTTAGCTAACATCCAGCCGGCATTCAAACCCTGACCTACCCATCACTGTAAAGCCAAACTAAGTGAGCTTTACGTTTTGTTTACGTGCTCAACCACGTGGAAAGTTTTTTAACTGTAATATACAGTAATAATATTCATCCTGAGTGGGGGCTATGAGTCTCACTTACCCCCCAGTTTAAGTTTAGTGTTAACGTTTAACCACACATTAATATTTATAACGAATAATTGTTTGCTGGAAATGAGGAGTCCATAATTAATTTCCCAGCTGGGTGTTACGAAGGCAGTTTTTTCTTAAATGATGTTACACTCTCCCTACAATCAAATGCGGGTAAATTTTGTCTGAAACCATATTATACATTTTGTCTGAAATTATTTCATCCTCATTCTAATCCATTAATGTTGTTAATAATGTATGTTTGTAGCTCTAACGGTTACTAAAGTGCTGAGAAAATAATAATGATAGTAATAATAAAGCAAAATCCCTCTTCCGTGGCTTCATGGTCTAAGGGGCTACTCTCGCAGTATACTAGACCAATATAGACGGAAAGATGAAGGTTCAAATTTCAATAATTTTCCTAATCCCTAAAACAATTGGGATGATTAGTACATAAGTGTATAACTCGAATACAGTGCTAAAATAAACTAGAGCAAAAGTACATATGGCGTGAGGGAAACTACTATCGCCAAGGATACAGTATTTTATCCGTGGGCCAACATATTAAATAGGGTTAAAAATTACAGCTGGACACGGGAATAAACTTAGTGTGCCTATGTTATATCACTGAGCTATCTAGCAGCCATTCCGTGCTCAGGGTCATTCTTCTCACGTCCATCACCGACTTTGTCCTATGCTTATGTGTGAATTGGTCTGTGTCACGTGAACTAATGTGTAGAATTAGCTTCAGTGTGTTCAGGAAAGACGGTCATTGTTGTTTGAAATCATGACTTCTCATGGCCAGAGAAAATTCCCCGTCCTTGGGCTATGTTAGTAATAAGACGTCGCGGGGACGAGATCTTCTTCGATAGCTTAGCCATTTTCTTCATGTGGTGTGTACACTTCCGTCCATTTGTATTCCTCAGACTTACTGTTGTTGTCACACTGTCCGTTTGGGTTCACCACTTTTACGGTTTCTTTCAGTTTAGCTTTCTTGTGTCTCTTTCCAAGTTTGTGTTTTTTCTCTTGCCCCCCCTCTCTCTCTATCTGCCTCTTTCAATGACGCTCTCTTTGTTTTCACTTATGTGTCTAATTTTATCTCTCACGATAGACATCAACATTTTTCCCAAAAAGGTCTCAAATAAATGCATCCCGCTTGTTGTGTAGGGAGAAAAATTGCATCTTCGTGGTTCACTAACGTTCTCACAGCTTTTTTAGTCTACTTCATTCAAGGATGTTCGGGCAAGTGTTGAGTTATATCATATTCCAAATTATAGTTGTGTTAGAAAATTTAAATTTTGCAGGCAGGTAGAAGGTTAATTCCACATAATTAAGTAAATGTTTAAAATGGAAATTTATAAATGGCATTTAAAAATAGGGGTTAGGATAGGGGTTGAAAATTTCCAGAACTAATAGAATAAATAAATTCCTCTATAGTAGAAAACTGAAATTCGCAAGGAAAGTAAGTGGAGCACACCAAATAACAATAATATTCTGAACACTCTAAATTTTAAGTGGGGTTTTGAAAGATAGGGGAGGGGGTTTAGTAATAATTTTTTTATGTATGATGGTAAATTACAATTTTGCAGGCAGGTAAAAGTAAAACTCCACATAGCCAAATAAGTCTTCAAATTTGAAATCTACACGTGGGAATTAGATAAATAAGAATGGAAGAAGGGTAGCAGAGTAACGCTAAAATTAAAAAAATATGTATAAAAAAACTAATTCTATGTGGGGTATAAACTGAAATTTGGCAATCGGGTTTGAGGACCACTCCAAATAACGATAAACATCTGAAAATTTTTAATTTCTAAATGAAGGAGCAAAAAATGGGGACGGTGGGTCCCATTAAATTTCCAAAATTAAGATAAAAAAAACTATTTTGCTGGTGGGGTGGTAGAAAATTGAAATTTGGTATTTAAGTAAAAATAACCTCAAAAATTATAAAATTTAAAACTGGGACTCAAAAATGTTTTACTTAGGTATAGTTTAATTTAAGCTTTTGTTTGCTAGTGTGTATTATTTTTGTTTCACAAATATTACGAGTTTTAACTAATATCTCTATTTTTAAACAATAGAGCGAGAAAGTACTTGCGGAGTTCCGTACCATTTATTTTAAATTAATTAATTGCTTTAGTTTGTGATTGTCACAGTTAGATAAGCGTGGTACACGGAGGAGATATCAAACATATTGCGGCTGAACTTTGAACATACTAATCGAATGTGGGGAATGCCAGGCCTCCACCGTGGTTCGGATTCCACATTAATTTATAGGTCCGCCATTTCATCTCACAATCACCCTACCGTTAAACATTAACGTAAGTGCGTATAACCCGAACGGGTAGTAAGACGCATTGCTAATAATAATAACAACATATTAATCTGATATAGTTTAATGTGCTTACCCATGCGAAGAACGTTTCAAACTGTTAGTACTGACATACTAAAAGTGATAATCAGTTGATTTTAATTATAGGTTAACTTTAGTGTAGGGAATTGTTTGATAGTCCTTTGCTTGCGACGAAGTCCTCGTCGGTGATCTCAAGAAAGGAAATTGCATAATGTATTTATTTATTATAAATAAATACTGGAATAATTTTATGGATGAAGGAATGAATTAAAGTATGAATGGAGGTAATCTAACGATTACATTTAAAATTTGTTTAAGCATATTTATCGATACTTTTATTATAAGCGTGTCAATTTAATTGGTTAAGTGTAAGATAAAGCAAACTAGCCTTAACTTCACCAAAATATTTTTAAATAAAGACAATAAATAAATCATTTTCCGTACACCATGTATTACTAGCGGGCTAACCCTCTATTTAGGTGCCTATATTAATGGGGTATAAATGTAGGGATAATTCCTTTTATCATTGTGTTATGAGTGTTTGTTGGCTAAATATTCCTGGTCATCATCTGACAGTGGCGGATATGTAACCATCTTCTAAGGTAGGTGTGGTTACTTCGTCCCATTGAGATTATGTGATGATAATGATGATGATTATGTGGAGTAAGTATAAGTCTTACACCTAGCTTAAGTCCTTTTTTTTATTTATTTTACTTTTATTTATCTAAGTTATTTAGCGTACACTTTTTGAACCGACTGATTATATCAGCACACGAGAATTTCTTTGAGCAAGAATGAAAGGGTCCACCAATTTTGCCAGGAAAGATATTTTCACATACCTTATATGGTTTTTTTACTCACACAGTTGACATAGGAACGGAAGATTTAACTCCCTTCTAAAGAAAGTTGTGTTATGGATTTTTATCGCTCAAGAAAAATTCGTTGAACCCAGCTGGTCAAACCAGGCTATGGAAATCATATGTAGCATTCCCCTTTGGGAAAAATACCAAAGGTAACTCTGGGAATCGAACCCAGTACCACTATGTTGTATCCAGAAATGCTGACCACTAGATCAAGAGACCAGCGTAGAATGTGGATGAAATGTACTCGCGCTTACTTGGAGGGAGTAGGGAAATCTACTTGAGAATTAACACTCTCAATACACCCAGGGTAAATTTGATGTTTGATTTACCCGTCAGTAGCAAACCAGCCCTAGTCCACGTGCCTACCGATACGCTCAACACACATGTTAATACGTATTAATTAAAAACAACTATTTTTGTATTAATTATGGCCAAACTCAGTGGTCTTGTGTTAGAGTGCTCGTCATAGGACCCAATGTTTAAGTATTCAAATCCAGCCTGGGGCACCGGATTTTTCATGAGCGATAAGAATCTAAAGCACAACTTCCTTCGGAAGGGAAGTAAAACTGTTGGTCTCATGGATATGGTGGCATATGAAAGAACCCTGGAAGGTATGTGGAAATACCTTTCCCGGCAAAATTGGTAGACCCTTTCACTCTTGCTCATTGAAATTCTCGTGTGCTGATATAATCGGCCGGTTCATATAGTGCAGGGTGACCTGATGGTCTAGGGGTAAGGTGTCAGACTTCTGTGCTGGCGGCCGGGGTTCAATCCTCGGTCCCGGCACAGATTTATCTGATTACCAAACCCTTTCTTCACCTCTGACAAGACATCTTGTGAATGTGAGGAATGCCAGGTCTCCACCGTGTTTCGGATTCCATGTTAAACTTTAAGTCCTCCATTTCCTCTCACATTCACCCTACCATTGCACATTAGCGTAAGTGCGTATAACCCGAACGGGTAGTAAGTCGCGGTGCTAATAATAATAATAATAATAATAATAATAATAATAACATATAGTGCACGTTAAATACCTAATATAAATAAGCTAATTATTAAATATACACCCAAATTTTTAATTTGATAGTTTTAAATACCACAGAGTATAAACGAAATACGCTCTTATCAGAACTCCTGACTTGATTGGGGTGTCTGTAACTAATGAACAAACTAACAATCTCAAAAGGGGTTCCTATCAGCTCTAAATATACAACATTGTGGCTAGTCCATGACAATACTGAAAAAGAGTACTCACACAATTCCTGGTATCCACATTAGCGAAACGTGTTTTGTTGTCAAAGAGATGGATCCACTAAATAAAATTTTGCCTGTGATGTATATAAACCCCACTCAGGAAATCCCTAATAGATTTACTAAAAGCCTACAATCATTGAGCGAAATCCCTATGTTTGGGTGTATTGTTGACAGGGCGTGGTTGATCAAATAGGAAATTAGTGTGGAGAACATTATACACATACAATTTTAATAGGCCTAAGGTCTGTCTAATCTGTAAATATTCTGTGCCCTGCCAATGAGTTCTCAGATTAGTCAGGGTGTTTTTCTGTTATCTCCAGTAATACAAACCCGCTTCAATGGCCGAATAGTCTAAGGCAGGGGTCTTCAACCTAACGCCCGACGTAACATTTTTTACGGCCCACCAGCTCGTGAAAATTATAAAATTATTTCAAGAGAAAAAATGACATATATATATATATATATATATTTTACATTATTAAATAATAAATAAATACGTTTTTTAAGTTATTTTATAAACTTTTTTCTTCATACGTCAAGAAAAATACTACATTTTTATACAAATCTCGGCAGAGGACAACTTTAGTGTTAGTAGACAAGGGAGATAAAACTAATTTTTTCGGTTGCGTTCGAACATATTCGGAAGTGTTCGAACATAGCCGGGAGTGTTCGAGCATAGTCGGAAGTGTTCGAACATAATCGGAAGTGTTCGAACATAGTCGGAAGTATTCGAACATAGTTGGGAGTGTTCGAACATAGTCGGAAGTATTCGAACATAGTTGGGAGTGTTCGCGTTCACTCATCATCGCGGGGACACTCGGGACACTTAAAGAAAAATATTATAGAAGGGTTTAGATAGTGTTTATTTAAGTTATCAGTCACTCTCGCGTTGGACTAGCCTGCTGATGACGGGGGGATCGAGGCTCATATTCCGGTCGGATCTTCTGAGGTTGTTTTTTCTGAATGTTTTCCTACTCTCCTTCCACACAAATGCAGATATATTACCTCTAAAATGTTTCCTTCCTTTTCACAACCTCATTAGAGTAATTATCATTTAGTTTAATAACCTGAACAGGTATTATGAAGTGGTGATAAAAATAAATAAAATAAAACTAGTCTTAAGTGTATATTTTAATATCCAGATGGTTCTCAAAGCCCTCTATTCAGCCGGGAAATATGCTATGAAATTTGGTTTTAGTTTTTTTTATATCTTTCAAAAGAATTGAGTAGTACATCTCTGAGTTCCCACAAAAAATACCCCCTTTATAAAACTAAATAAGGATTGAACCGTGAAGTTAGCGACTTCATTAGATAGACCTTCACGATCACGCTAGAAATAAAAAAAAAATCGTTTATATGTGCAGTTTTATGTGTACCTAACTTCACCACAAAATACAATTGAGATCAGTAAAAATTTATTGATCCGTTTTTGTTAAGTATTATATTATTTTAAATATAAAGCGGTTTATTCACTGGTTCTCTAATGGAAACTACTACAATATGTTTTCGTTTTATTTATTTGAGGCAGTTAACATGCACTTTCTGAACCAACTGATTATATCAGCACATGAGTTTAAACTAGCTTAAATCTAGTACAGGAACTACATCCAGCACTCGGGCATTAATTCATCACCGTGAAAGGGGAAACTCAAAATTCACAAACGATGCATTTTTCAGCCATGCCAGCCAACAGTAGAACCTAGAAACCTTATATCTGTAGAAATACACGCTACTGACTGAGTTAAGGTACAGTAGCCCCATGGCTTCTTTGGTGCTGACTGACAGCTCACAGATGACTTATGATAGTCAACATTTAGGTATATACCTAAATTCTGACTGTCAGAAGTGACAGCTACTAGACACATGTTTTTGCAGATCATATCGCTCAGCGTAGGGATACATAATTTTTTCTGGTAGCCTTTCAAAGCCGTCAGATGTCAGCTTTGAGCACTCAGTCAGCACAAAAGTAGCCATGGAGCTACTGTACTACAATATAAATGCACTAGGCTGAAACGACTGGTTTGAGTTGTATTGTCTACCTATAAGCTATGGGGTGGGGTAAGACGGGCCCTTAAAGTTGTCAGATGGAGATAAATACTACTGATTTAGAAATAAACTAGGGACCTTCTTATGCGCAAGCTTTTTAATATTGTTTATTATGTCCTGAATGCAAATAAGTTATTTGCTTACGTTACAAATACAAAATACGAATAGTAATAATGTTGAAATAATGTTGGTACGTGTAGGTACGTGAGTCAAGTGGTTAACCTTATTTGATCAGGTTTAACGGTGACTAGGAGGTCAGGTTTTGAATATTGGCTAGAGGTTTTACCCTAAATAGTTTATCAATTTCACTTCACGCTAGTATGGGTACATTTCATCCTGAATTATATTCTTCTTCATCCCCACATTACAAGTGTAAATATGTTGCTAGTGGGTAGTAAGTAATACGTGGTGCGAAAAACATCAAACAAACTTGATGTGACGTCCTACGAGTTTTTACTAGGTCTTAATTGGGATTTAACCTTGTTTACTCTCATCGGTTCAAACCACTGACAGTAAAATACATTAAGATCAATTTATTAATAAATGTATATGTTTAAATCCACTTGGCCTATTTAACTATTTAAAACATATTTACAAAATACCGTCGTGTTAATGGCGTGGAGTACGACCTAAGGCTAGGGTCACCAACCCTATGCCCACAGGTACCATGTTGCCCGCCGAGCCTTTTGCGTCTGTCTGCCACTTTTTGACCTCAGCTGAAATGTATTTTACTAATAATTTTAACCTGTCATTTTTCCGACTAAAATCTAATTGGTGCTTATCTCCAGGTATGCTGTTCTCAAGAAGTTGGTGATTGAAAGTCCCCCTCTTTCCATCCCTCCCTTCTCTTTCTTTTCTGGCTCATTTACAAAGTGTACTTTTACTCGGAACTACTGTATTTTCAAGCTGAATGTTTTTTTTTGTTTTTTTTTCTCCTAATCTCAAACACCTACCTCCTTCCGTCATACTCTTCATATTCACTAATATCATGCTAATACCTCCTATTTCCTTTGTAAATATCTTGACATGGGTCTGCCCAGATTTGTTGCCTGAATAAACACAGAATAAATATATATTTTTAAAATGTACCCAAGCACCAAAATGGTGGTGAGTAGATAAATAAATCCTTGTGTCTTTATTTTGGTCTTGTTAAAACCTTAAATAAAGCAGTATTTTTTTGAATTAATTTTTTGTCAACTTGGAGGGGGTTGAACCCCCCTTACCCCATGGCTATGCCTTGAGTGTTACCCACAACCACATGTAGCATCACAATCGCTGTTGGAATCTTTACATGGCAGGTGACCTGCCATGTGTATAGCGTTGAGGCTGACCTCTGAGCCTGGCGGGAGTAGTAAATTTGCCTTGAAAAAGTAATTGTTGCCCGCCGCACTACCGTTAGTTTTGAATGTGCTCTAAGGTACAAAAAGGTTGGGGACCTCCGGTCTAAGGTATCACTGGCCTACTGATGACGGGGAGATCGGGGTTCGAGTGTTGGTCAGATTTAATGAAAGGTGTTTTTCCTAAAAGGTTTCCTATTATCCTACTATGCAAATGTTTGTAGATTACCTCTAAAGTACTTCCTTCCTCATCCCTACCCCATTGGGGTAGTAGTTTTCTTATATGCGTATAACTTAAACAGGAAGTAAGACGCGCCGATAAAAAACTATAATAATTTATGGCTAAGTTTAGTTTTTATTTTAGCACCTCCTCTTACTACCCGTTCGTATTGTACACTTAAATAGCTAGAAAATTAAGAAGGTTGAATTAAACTGAAGTGAACCAGCATTTGCATGGAGGGAGAGTGGCAAACCCCTTAGGAATAACCACCCCAGTTCACCCAAGCGAGATTCGAACCTCGATTTCCGCATCCTCGTCAGTCTAGCTCAACAAGACTAGCGCGTTAGCCAACTACGCCACCGAGGCGTGTCTAAAATTAGTTGTTTAGACCTGTTAAAATATCGATGGTCCCCTCTGTATTATTAGTTAAAAATTCCATCATTGCATAAATCTCGCGTTCTAATGGAATCATGTTAAGATTGTGTGCACATTCATTCGCGCTATAAATCGCAACCAGGGGTGAGACGGTAACAATAATTATTATTACCAGAGCATGCACGAGCTTCAAAATACGGTGAAAAAGACTCGGCGCGCACTAGGCTTGCGGTAAACTACCTGCGCATGTGCGGTAGCTTCTATTCTCCCCTCCATTCCATCCCCCTTCCACTCCACCAACACCTTCCTCCCGTACACAATCAGAGCATGCCAAACTTTGACCTCACAGACAGGAAAGTTGCGTGTGCTTTATGTTGGTTTGAAAAAAACAAACTCACTTTGTTCTGATTGACAAAAACACGCACGCTTCTACATAAAAACCTATCTGGTTTCATGTGTGACTTCCGACACCAAGAGTATTGTATTCTCATAGTGACATCGGTGGACACGCGGACTAAACGTCAAGCGCATCTAGTTCATTATGCTGGTGATGGAAAGGTGCTCCCACGCGTATTGGATATGGTTTACCTTTATGGTTTCCCACTCTCCCTCCACGCAAAAGAGAATAGAACCTATATATCTTCTAAATTCCAAATTGTGTCATCCCTGAGACATCAGTGTAATAATTTAAAGCATATGGCCTGGACAGATAGTAAGAATCGTGGCATAAAAATAACCACTAAGGAAACATTTTAAAGTGTAAATAATTTGTTTTCGGTCAATCAGTCAGATATATCCGCGTTGTTGTTCTCATTGGGTAGGGATATGAAAGATATAATTTAGGAAATGTGTCTACATTTGTGTAAAGGGAGGTCGGAAATTAATTTAAAAGTAAGATTACTTTAGCACATCTGAGCGAAATGTGTGTGTTCCCTAACCTACCTTTTACCTGAAAATAAGAATATACCATTTGGACGTATTTATCAATTTTCCCACTGATGTGGTTCAAATTGTTAAATAAAATAATAAATGAAAATTAATTACAAAGAATGGTTTGGAATACTGTTCTCTATAACTAGGATACTACTACGATCAAACCAAATTATTAAATTTAAATAAATTACACAATCAATCATTTTAGTTAAAATATTTTACTATTATTTTTAGTATTCAAGGGCCCATCAACACATTGAGATCATTAGTACCTGATTGTATACTTATTTTTTCAGAAATGTTATATTTTAATTAAAAAGGTCTTTAAATAATAGTAAAATGCTTAGGTGTAAGGGCTTAAAAACACACACATTAGTAAACAGAGGTATTGTTGGATCATGGTAGGAAGAAAAGTAACTGAAATATTTCAAAATTTACAGACTCTCATTATGTTGACTCATGTGATCTGAAGCTATCACTTTGATAGATTGAATCAGTGCCTATAAAATAGTAGGCCAAATGTATTATATTAAATTTTTATAAGTGTTGACCAGAAAACAGAACAAAGTATATCCAAAAATGTTCTACGATATATAAGATTTTATTAAAGTAATTAATGCTTACACAAGCTCCGGTGGTATATTTAAATAGTCTAAGCTTTTTGTGATGGGCGTGGCGGTAAAGAGTATATTTTCAGTATTTAGCTATGGAAATAGTTGAGGTAAAAATGATAACATGCGCAATCATGCGTTAAAATCTCTTACCTATCTGCTCGAAACAAACTATTAACACACTTATTATTGATCTATACATAGACGTAAATTTATTTTCTTCCTAATCAATATGATCCAAGTAGGTCATGTGTCCGGGAATTAGTATACATGCAAACCACCAACACACGTGAAGAATGTTTGCGTGGCATGCATCGAATTGAATTTATTAGTCAATCTAAATGATTCCTTTTAGATTAAAACATGTCTAAATTCCTTTTCAAAGGTTTATTTAACGATTAATATTTTTATTATTATTATTGTTTTAGATAGCAATCGTAAAATATTTTTTTAAGTGAAGTTAAACACAGTTTATCTACGTAACACCGTCAACGATTACTTATTTAAATGCATTATTTAGATTGAATTATACATTCACTTAAGGAAGCAAGACTGAGATGGTAATGAGGATTGAAAAAGAAGAGGGCACCATAGAAAATAGCGGAAACGAAGTATAAAGGAAAAAGACCACAAGAGAACCAAGAAATAGATGGGGGGAGCAGATAACAGAAAGTATGAAAGTGAGAGGAGAGTAATGGAAGCAATTAAGGGAGGAAGAATAGTGTTATTATTATTGTTATTATTATTATTATTATTATTATTATTATTATTACTAGCAACACGTCTTACTACCCGTTTGGGTTGTACGCACTTACGCTAATGTGTAATGGTAGGGTGATTGTGAGATGAGATGGAGGACCTACAGTTTATCGTGGGATCCGAACCACGGTGTAGGACTGGCATTCTACACATTCACAAATTGTGATTAATACCCGTCTTGTCAAAGGTTAAGGAAGGGTTTGGTAATCAGATAAATCTGTGCCGGGACTGAGGATTGATTCCCGGACCCCCAGCACAGAAAACGAATACCGTAGTGGAAGGATAGAGCAATATGGAGGCATTTTACTAAACTGATCCGGCCACTGGCTGGACACAGTGTATTATAATGTATTATAATTGTTTTACGATAATTTATTTGAAACGTCTTTCTTAGATGAAAATTTTATAAACCTCTTGTAAAACTTTATGTGTTTAGATTAGGTAATTTAATATACACTACAATTTCTAAGTGCAGTGCAGTATTATTGACATGAGGCTTACAAACAAACTTAACAAAAAGGCGTTCTTATCCATAGACACCAAAGTAATGGGGCAGAAATTAATGTCTTCCGGGTGATAGTTAGCAGCCATTTTGCTATGATGGGAATGTAAAGTTACAGTACTTTACAGCTGATTTCATTGCTGAGGGAACTTCATACTTACTATTGAGCAACAGCGATGTCATTCTTTTGTTTTCCGTGATCAGTCTTCCTTTCGAATGTATATCAAATTTGGCAATGCTGGGCTGTCGTTGTTGCCAGTAATTGGGGCTTCTTCCTCCAGCACAGTCGTAAAGTTACACTAGTCTTGTGTTCCTAATAACTAGCTCAAAAACATTCACTAAATAAACACATATTTTATTAGTACTCTGTGTGCGTATAACCCGAACGGGTAGTAAGACGCGGTGCTAATAATAATAATAATAATAATAATAATAATAGTACTCTGTGTATACTTTTTTTATTGGTCACGTTAAGATTTTTTGTATGGCTTGGTTGTGTGTTTGTTTTTTTTGCCGTAAGGTTGTGGAATTATAATTGTATGTGTATATTAATATATTTGTTTGAATAATAAAGTATTGTTAACAGTTAAAATATAGCAAAAATTATGGAGTCTCCGGCCTGTTACAAGCAATTACATTCCAAGAGGAAATTATTAAGTAGTAAAGAAAGGGCAGGGGTGTTAAGAGTCTACACCTAAATTAATAAAGATGGAACTTGTTCAGTAACTCAAGCGGCAATGCATATTGTTTGTATATTAATTATGAGGAAAAAAGCTTTATACATAAAATAGTTTAAGCATAATTTCACGGGGAATAGATAAACGACAATATACTTCNTTTATACATAAAATAGTTTAAGCATAATTTCACGGGGAATAGATAAACGACAATATACTTCAATCTTGAAAAAAAATACTATTGTGGAAATAGTTAATGTTTCTAGAAAAGGTTGTACACCGAGAGGAAATGTGTTTGCCTGTCAATTGAACCCCCCAACCTCCCCATGCCACATTGTTTATAATGAGGGATTTCCAAGTAAACCCTCCATACTCAATTTCCAACAAACGAAAGCTTGAAGGTTTGGCAACCGGTAACAGAGAGAGAGAGCGAGAAATAAATACTTTCTCCATAAGACCTGCAGTTCCCTCAGCTATGAAACTAGGTTTAGTATGCCAGCTTGGTTCTGCATATGTCGCGTCTGCTTATTTATTACCAGAGGAGTCAAAGTTTCGATATCCTTCTCGTTCCAAAAAATGTGCCATTGGTGGAATTTGGGCTTCCCTTTCATGCAGAAAAATTTCCTCTTGGTGGTTCTAGAACTAAGTTTATTATTTATTATTTTATCACTAAGTTTTACTATCTGTTCAGTTTATACGCTTGGTAAAATAATTAGGCTACTTTGTAAATTTTGCGCTGAGAATATTTATCGGTTCAGAATGTGCACGTGAATACGTAAAATAATAATACATAGAAAATAAATAAAACTGTAACGCCCTATGTGACCTTTTGAGACTGCACGTAAAATGGCACATCCTGAAATGATGAGTTTGTTACGCTTTTTGAGACCTTCTGGAGTTGCACGTAGAATTACACATTCTGGAATGATGAGTGCAATACTCTCTATGAGACCTTCTGGAGTTGCACGTAGAATGACACGTTCTGGAAGGGTGAGTGTGCTACGCTCTATGTTACTTCCTGGAGTTGCACGTAGAATGACACGTTCTGTAATGGTGAATGCGCTACGCTCTATGTGACTTCCTGGAGCTGTATGTAGAATGACACGTTCTGGTATGGTTAATGAGCTAAGGATTAAAAAGTTGAATTTAGAGGAAGAGTACATACATTTGCCTGGAGGGAGGGTGGAAAAACATTTAGGGGAAACTACTCCCAGTACACCCGGTCAGGATTTGAACCCTGATCTCCGTGTCATCAGCAGTATAGTCTTTTACGATAGTAACACCTTAGACCATGCGGCTTCTGAAACAGGTGCGTAGGCTACAATTAACTTCAAATAAAATTTAAAAATAAGAGTGTTTGAATGTCTTATTTCAATAAGAATGTAACTTTGATAGATAATATAAGCGTAATAATTTTGGGGCTATTTTATCAGATTATTTACATTAAATTAAGTTGATCTAGTCCACTAATTGAAAAGTGAACTAGTCATTTTTCTTCTCTATATAAATTTAGTTAAACATCCAGCCTAACTCTACTATAGTTAAAAAATTGTTCAACTGACATTTTGGATATTTATATAACCCAATTCGGTCTTTAGCCATCACTTTCTTAATAGAGAAGTCTGTCGAGAACGAGGAGATCGGGGTACGAATCCTGGTCGGCTAAACTGAGAGTGGTTTTTATTTACAATACGTCTGCCTACACCCTCTCAAAGAAAATGCCACTACACTTATTTTGCATTCAACCTTCCTCATCCTGAACAAATTAGCTTAATTAATAAATAGGTGCATCCAGAATGGTGGGCAGTAAGACGTGATGCTTAAAAAATGAACCTTATTTTAATAACTTAAGTGTGTATACAATAGTATGCCAATATTAATTATTGTTGTTGAAAAAATTAACTGTTTGTATAATAAAATGTCAAGAAAGATGTATATTTTACTTGTAGATAGCTTATTATTATTGTTTGTTATGATTGTGACAGGCTCATTCCTTTCAATTCACCCTGTCCTCTACCTCCTCCTTTAGCTCCTAGAATTTTCTTCTTTCCTTCAAGTCATCTAATGATTGAATCATCCTTCTTATAGGCTCCTCTTTCCCACAATATTTCCTTCTATGACGTCGTGCAGAAGACAGTTCCACCTTGTAGATAGCTTACGTGTCTGGGAAAGTAGGTACTGTTTTTATCAACATTAAAATACACGTAGCCACGGTCCAAAATTATACCAGTGTGAGTGTGTGTGTGTGTGTGTGTTTTAAATATCAGGTATGTACAATTTTACTAAACTTAATTTTATTATTCAATGGACACATTTGATTTTGCTACCGTTAGCAATTTATTATACTTCACCCACAAAAATGTCATCTTTACTCTCAATAATCCACCCATATGTATTTAATGTATATGAAAATATAGGTTTTTTTCTATAATATATTATATATATATAGTCTAAATAGATTTTTTTTAAATGGTATATATATGCGTGTGTAGTACGTTTGCCACATTCCGAGACCCTCTTAGTTGAAATATGCGGGTCGTTTGGACCAGGATGGCCATAGGATATTTGGTACAAAGTTTGAAAACACTTGTTATTTATACCGTGTTTGGTTACTTCTGTCTCACGTTAATTTAGCAAGTGCATGTTAAATCGCCTGATAGTTACGTTACGTTAAATTAGGTTGGCGATACTGAAAGGGAATCGCTCACCTGATGGCTAGGCTGGATTATGTTATGTTAGTTAAGGTCCTCAAAAATGCAAGGAGTGATTCTATATATCCTTAATCCATGCATTCTATCCTAGTTGGTCCAAACTACACCCTGATTTTGGTTGGAAGAACAGTAGAGAAAATTCAAACATATTTATTTGCGGCCAACACTGTTAACATTTTACATTATTATTTGGGGTATTTTATAGTTATTGATAATATCAATCAAAAATGACAGCTGCTAATAGCATGACTTGATGTATGAATATATTAAAATTGTTTTAGTAATTTTAGTAACTAACTTCTACTGTTCTTCCTACCAAAATAATACTATAGCTCCCACTTACTTACTAATATTTCTCCAAATGTCCTGCATCGATTGATCCAAGAGGGTCGCTTTTCGGGGGAAGTGCACCAAATGTCAAACGACCGTATATAAACATATATATATATATACGTCCTCAACGGCTCGAAACCCTTTCTCCCCACAGGCTGCATATGTGGGTATATTTTCTCTAAATCCTACCCTAGCTAGTTCTTCTTTATTAATTTAAAATGTGGATAGCACATACATGCAGTAAGGTGGAAAATAAAGTTTAGCACTTAGTAAACTTATTATTAATTGTGTCTGTTCAAAAATCCTCCCCTTACATTCATTAACGACATGGGAATAAAGTTCCTAAAGAATGATCTTAGGAAGGGGAGGATAGATTTGTGGTAACATTTCTTTTCACAATAGAGAAAGTGGTTCTTTATCCTGTTAATTCAAAGGCACCCATTCGATTAAGTCGTTTGTGGATGACTGAGCCTGCAGTTAAAAGCGTATGAAACACACACACACAAAAAGTCGTTAGTTAACTTGGGTTAAGTGTGGCAATAAAACCACATTGAACATTTCTCTGTATCCTGAGATACTTTGATTTTAGACAGCTCTACCCTGGTAGTGAGCGAACATTTCCTGAATGACGTTTTGAAAATAATTCCAACATGAAAATATATATTAAAATATGAGAGACAATATCTAACGCTAAAGTTACAACGCTACTAAGCAGCTAGAACTACTTCCATCGATTTATAAATCAATACATGTTATCTGAAGATGATATTTTTGATAGATAATATCCATAATAATTTAACAACAACAATAATAATACTCGTAATAATAATAATAATAATAATAATAATATAGTGATTGCTAATAATATTGACCACAAAAATACATATTTATATTTTATAAAACACCCTTAATACCATCTGAATATTAGTAATATGGTTATGAGTGTCACCTTGGATACAGCCTATAGCAGTTGTATTCATCTATTTCTTTCGTTTACCCTTACATATAATTTATCTTTAGCCTTGTTCCCCCAAAAGTTGTTGGTGAATAATTCAAGATCTACATATTCTATAATTTACATCTAAAATGACTTAATCACATCCAAAATAATGTGCTGAAAAATAAGTTTTAAAAGAGAGATACATATAAGTAATATTAATTTTACGTAGTTGTTTTCAATCCACAGATTTTAGTAGGCAATAAAATGAAATAAAAACAGTTCCAAAAACATCATACGTACTTCCTTACGTCATTAAATATAATCAAAAATAGATCTAGTGTAAAAAATTGTTTCAGGAAGAAAAATCGTGAAATAAGATTCTGTAGTAAATAAAATACTGATTTCCATTTTAAATACAATAGTTGATCTTGAGATGACATTGGAGACGTCCACTAAATCAAAAATATATCATGTCATTTTTTCAGCGTCTTAAAACCAAGTAACTTTGTATGAAACCTTTATTCCTAAATGAGTCTTCTTAAGATATTGAGTTTTGCCAATATAAACAAACCACCCTGCAGGCTATAATGCTTTTGGATTAACAAATGTTATGAGTGTCACTTTTAAAGGATAGCACTGCATACGCAGGCCAACAATTTCCAATGTATATTGCGTTTATTTATAGCACCATGTCTCACTACCCTTTCAGGTTGTACACCTTTAACCTATGTACTAATTAAACTAATGTATCAGGGACTAAGATGTTAGTGTTTATAGGATGTTTACCCGCACTTGCGTGGAAAGAGAGTGGCTAATCATTTAGGGAAACCAGCCCTCAGTACCCCTGACCGAGATTCGAGCTCAAATCTTCCCGTAATCGGCAGTCTAGTAGTGCATTGCTAGAGTGACGCCTTAGATCATACGTATTGATTGATTACATTGTTAGAAGAGTCATAATTAAAGTATAGCCTTAGATCATACGTATTGATTGATTACATTGTTAGGAGAGTCATCATTAATGTATAGCCTTAGATCATACGTATTGATTGATTACATTGTTAGGAGAGTCACCATTAATGTATAGCCTTAGATCATACGTATTGATTGATTACATTGTTAGGAGAGTCATCATTAATGTATAGCCTTAGATCATACGTATTGATTGATTACATTGTTAGGAGAGTCACCATTAATGTATAGCCTTAGATCATACGTATTGATTGATTACATTGTTAGGAGAGTCACCATTAATGTATAGCTTTAGATCATACGTATTGATTGATTACATTGTTAGGAGAGTCACCATTAATGTATAGCCTTAGATCATACGTATTGATTGATTACATTGTTAGGAGAGTCATCATTAATGTATAGCCTTAGATCATACGTATTGATTGATTACATTGTTAGGAGAGTCACCATTAATGTATAGCCTTAGATCATACGTATTGATTGATTACATTGTTAGGAGAGTCACCATTAATGTATAGCTTTAGATCATACGTATTGATTGATTACATTGTTAGGAGAGTCACCATTAATGTATAGCCTTAGATCATACGTATTGATTGATTACATTGTTAGGAGAGTCACCATTAATGTATAACCTTAGATCATATTGCGTATTGATTGATTATATTGTTAGAAGAGTCACCATTAATGTATAGCCTTAGAGCATACGTATTGATTAATTACATTGTTAGGAGAGTCACCATTAATGTATAGCTTTAGATCATACGTATTATTATTATTATTTAACACCGCGTCTTACTACCCGTTCGGGTTATATGCTTTAAGTATTAATTACTCTAATGGATTAGGAATTGGGAAGGTTGAATTAGAGGAAGTGAACCCGCATTTGCGTGGAGTGAGAGTGGAAAACCATTTAGGAAAAAACCACCCCCAGTTCACCCGACCGAGATTCGAACCTCGATCTCACCGTCCTCAGCAATCGGGCTCAACACGAATAGCGCGTTAGCCAACTACACCAACGAGGCGGGTATCATACGTATTGATTGATTACATTGTTAGTAGGGTCACCATTAATGTATAACCTTAGATCATATTGCGTATTGATTGATTATATTGTTAGAAGAGTCACCATTAATGTATAACCTTAGATCATATTGCGTATTGATTGATTATATTGTTAGAAAAGTCACCATTATTGTAAAACCTTAGATTATATTGCGTATTGATTGATTATATTGTTAGAAGAGTCACCATTAATGTATAGCAATGCAGGACTGAGCCGCAGACACAAATAGTTCGTAACCTAAGTGATTAGTATTTCCATTTGGTTAATCCGAGCGTGCTGTTGCATCCACGGGTATTAGCGTGGTCCTAGTGTGGTGGGAGAAGGGGTATGTGCCAGTGTAACTGGTTCATGCGCTTTACCTGATTACCTGCAACATTACACAAATGCCAGAAGCCGTTAGGGGGATTATCCTCAGAACGAAATTAATTTTACAAATGTTTTGTTTAACTAAGTCGGTTTTAGCAAGGTTTATTACGATAGACGCATTAATACATAGCTATAGTTTTTAAATTTAAGGTACATGACCTCCAGCCTTGTGCTTCAAAAGTTGCCCAGCTACTTCTGAGAATATATGGTCAAAGCTTCGTTGATGCATAAACATTGATGGTACAATAATTTTTATAAGAGCTTATGAAGTGAACTTCATCTAAACGCTCTATGGTATGGCTGGGTGATTGTAATAGAACGGTTCTAGTTCTAATTTATTGCGTAAAACGTTTAATTATCTCATGTAAAATAATGTATCTTAAGATTAACCCTTTTAGGGATACGATTCTTTGCCCACTAGGGCAATTTTTAAAAACTAATCCAGGGATACACAATATGTTTTAAGCTGTACACCATAACATTGTTAATCCAAGCTAATTGGGACCGATGCTTGTTCAGCTGATCGAAAATTAGGATTAAGAGAGAGAATATGTGTGTACAGTAATTTCACGAATTTAAAATTACTGTTGAATAATTTTAATCAAATTTTATTCATTTACCTGAAGTATGACCATTAAAATGTACTAAAGTTATTTTTATTTACAGGAACTACAAAATGTAAATATTATGCATTAAATATCATATTTATTTGTTTCTTACAATTACCTTTTAACTTTGATCTTGTTAACGAATAAAATGTATTTCATTTAATTTAAATTTTTTCTCTGTTTTCCGAAAAATATGTTTGGATTATCAGAAATTTTGGAATACCAGGGTATCCTGTCGACTGGCGGTCACTGAGCAAGTTTCAGGTAGCGCCCTACCCTGTCTCTAACCTCCCAACCCTCTCGTCATAAGTACCCTAATCCTGCCACACAAATAAGCTTACTCTGACTGCACATTATAAAGAAAACTTGAAACACGATCGACTCTTTATTTTAAACTAAGGAATTGGCTGTCAACTACAATTATTTATAAGGAGCACCGAGAAGAATTGCAGACGTTCAGAAATATCAATTTATTTAAGCAGTGGTTAGATATTTTTAATATTGTTTTCATCAAAATGAGGGTGAAAGTTTTGACCAGTTAAAGAGTTTAAATTTTAAATATAAAGTGTGATTTAAATGTATGATATCTTATATAGAACCGTATAAAACAATCCCACAAATTGTGGCCCTATCAAAACATGACTATTTAATAGAGGAAGGCTGGATACCATACCGCGTGGTCACCAATGCAGGTCTATAATATCCATTTGATGCTATGTATTTAAAATCATTAATGTATATTTGAAAAAATTAAAAACTGGTAATTTCCCGGTGTAAATTAAAATTCCCAAACTCAGGTAATTAAAGGTAAAACAAAAATATAGGATAGTTTTAAATAGTTCTAAAGTTTTAAATAGTTCTAATGGTTTCTGTTATTTAAAATTACCTAATAAACACTGAAGTTAAACTATTGTATTTTGTGTGAGTACATGGATGCAGGCCGGATAGTAGTAATATAAAGATATTGCAGACAAACGGGCCGATCAGCTATGTCTCGCGGGCCGTTTGTTTGTGAATCTTGCCTTATCATTCGACCTTGAAAGGGGGTTCTCTCTGTTAATAAAAGTTAAATCAGTTTAAAATTATAATTAATCATATAGGATCCATACGTATAGATAACATTATGTACAGTCTATTGAAGCAATTATTCAACATATTATATACGAGTACCCTAAACCTTATCTTAAAAGTTAGCAAGCTTTCTTTTATGAATTACTAGAAATTCTGCACGGCATTTTCTGTGACCCCTTGTGGCATAATAATTATATAGACATCCTTCCCCCCATGGTGCCCGTATCTCTGAAACGTAATTCTAAAACAGAAAATATTTTCTTCAAAAATGTATTTAAAATATTAGAAAAGCATAATTAAAAATATAATTGAAAATCTAAAGATCCTGCTTCAAGGTGCAATCGGACCCCCTTCCTTCCATCTATGTTAAAATCTTCAGATCTTTGGATGCCGTAGATTTGGCTGGGTATAGCACGCAAACAAACAAACACAGACAAACACTTCCTTTTATTATCATAAACTATGATGTAACATTGTTCCTTATAAATTACGGCTTTAGGCTAGTCTAGTCCATTAAAGTATTGATGTCACTTTTCAGTGAAAACCGATTGTTGGCAACATAGATATTATCTTTATACGTGAGATACAAAATAAATAGGTATCTCAAAATATTCCCTATTTACTTTTTAACATATTGTGGTATTAAATGAATGGTTTTTAAATAGGAACTAACGAGTATGTAGCTATACACATACAATTTTAACGTTTTTTATTATCACAAATTAAGATTATATACTTACTGGTTTTACCGTTCGTTCTTTTAAATGTGTTGCTGGCTATCTTGCATACGAGATATAAACTCTGCATAAATACATTAACAAAGTGTGATGCCAACATGAAGTCATTTCATGATTATCCAGTTTTTATAGAGCATATCTCAATAAAGGTCATTATGACTTAGAGAATCTCAAATCCCCTACAGATATGTTCACATACATATACTAGAAACATTTATTGAGCAATTCCCTTATGTGCAACACAAAGAAGGTATTGTACATATAATGATAGGAAAGGCATTGAAGAAAATAAGTATAATATAGCCTCATTGGCTTAAATAATGCAAAAATTACAAGCTATTTTGCACAAAGCCACATCCTTAAAGTTATAATCCACAATCACTTGTGGACTGCAAAGGAGAATATTTAATGTTTAGAGAAACCGACGTGGAATATATCGAACGTATTACACCAATAACTTCATCTCGTTGAGTGAACTTTAGAGAGTTGAGTACTTGTGACTTTAAGCTGATTTTGATCCCAATTAAATGTAATATATTAACGGTTATTTGACATAATTCTATTAATCTAGACTCCTTTCTCAAAATTAATATTTATAGCGTGTTCCATTTTGAAACGTTGAAATAATTTAAGAATTTATAGGTAGTTTTAATGTTGAATAATTGTGATTGTTTTACAAACAAAACCAGTTGTTTGGCTTAGCTTTAGGTTAACAACTTTGGCTTATAAATAGTAGGCTTGGATAAAAGGTATGTTTCAATAAAACACTTTAGTTGTTAAGTGTGTGAAAGCTCAAACATGTACCGGTTTCTAAATAAACACTCTTCATGAGACTATAGAACTATAGTTGATAGGTTGAAAATACATACAATATTCAAATAATGGGACATTATGACTGTATGAACTGAAAAACTTACATAAGTTGCCAATGAAATATTTACTACTTTTGCTTCTTATATTGTGATTATTTTACTCCATAGTGTCATTGTGCCTTTATTTGAAAGTAGTTTTAAGAATGTATAGAAATGTGTTTGCACCATTGAAGCGTATAAGACTATGATTAGTGCTCATCTTTACGTAAATAGACATTTTTTACTTTCTTTCAAAACCTTGTAAAGAAAAGTACTTTGCTCGTTAAAAAAAAGTCCAAATTTTGATAATTGTCAACCTCCCGAAACCGAAAAAGTGTTTTTTGCGATCCCCTCTGCCTCTATGTCTATATCTAGGCCTAGAGCCGATACCATTTTAACGATTAGGCTAAAACTTAGTTTATATATGGTTTTATAAGGTTTCCCCGAGGAGTTTTTGGAGTTAAATCTTACCCTATGATTGAGGATAGTTTACTAAAAGTAAACAAAGAGTGAAAAAAAGCTATCTCAAAATCCACTTTAACGACTTTTATTAAATTACGTATCTGGGAATTGTTAATCATTATAAACTAATCATCCTATGAACATAATTTTAAGGGTAATTTACATAAGCAGATATTGCCAATTTTAATAATATATTTGCAAATATTTGATATACGAAATAACTCAATATTGTAAGGTTGTAACAAAATTAAAATTTAAAAAACCCTTTACTTGAAATATATTTTTATAAAACCAATAAGGGGCTGTCCATAAATTACGTTAGGTTTTTTTCATTATTTTGACCCCCCTTACTCCCCAAATTTCCCTAATTAAGGGATCGTAAGATTTTTTTGTTCCCTCCTCTCCCGTACTATTCTTACGATTTTGTAAATTATATTACTTTTGACAAAAGGATTGGTGATGTGAAATTATAGAATACCTATCGCACTAAAATTAAGTGTAACACATCATAAATAAATGACATTTTATAGTTATGTATAGCTGTGTGCGACTTTAGGCAATGCTTCAGCGCCAACTGTCATCGCTAGGTGCAACCTTTTTGATCGCACGTCTGTAAAAGTTTTTTTTAATTTTGTCTAACCATAAACATTGATAAAATCCCTAGTTAAAATGGAGTCTGCCCATCCCCACGAAAACGTAATAAATTACTGATCACCCCCACCCAAAAAATACTTACGTAATTCTTGAAAGGTCCCTAGCTTCCGATCTATTGGATTTTTTTTTAAATTTATGTCTCAGAAAACGGGAGTTTATTATTATGCTTTTTGATGAAAATCTGTAAAATATGAATAGTGAACAATACGTTTATTTCTCTTGGTAGAATGTGATGCTCATTTTTTCCGACATGTTTATGCAAAGATGTATATTATCTGGTTTCACAAATATTACGAGGTTTAAGTGAATGTTTCCATTTTTAGGCAAAGTAGAGAGAAAGTCTGTGTGGTGCACCATGCCATTTATTTATTGAGGTAGGCCTAGTTATTATCCTTAATAATATGGACACAAGTTAATATTTTACAACTTATAAATTCGTTTGTAGTTTCATCTTTAATAGAACATTATTTCTCACCTAGTAGATACCAAAACTAATATCATAGAACAATCATCTATTGAAAACTTTTATCTAAAGTTAATTTTGGCCAATAGTCCATTTCAACTGCCATTTAAAAATAATATATTTAAATATTAGAAGTATAAATCACAAATGTGAGGATTTATTATGTATTCTCTCTTATATTAAACTAAATATCGATTTAATAATATTAACACGAGTGTGGATATACGGCAATGAGACATTATTGCTTAAAATTCCAAACTACAGATCCTGTTTTGCCTGTAGGGACAATAAATGATGGGGAGTTTGTAGTTTTGTTAGAAGAGCTTAAATGTTTCAAACATGGACATTTTAAATTTTTAGAAAAGGTTTCTTTTTGGCTCCAGACCAGTCATCAACTTGTAAGAGATGTAAAAGGGGGTTCATAAGTTTTCAAAATTCACAGACCATTCATTTTTTGAACTAGTGGACATAGAACCTTGAAATTTAAAATGAATGTTTCTATATAGACATGAGGGAGATATTTTTAGGGTTTTTCAAATGTAATCACCTAGAGAGGTTTAAAGGGGGGAAAGGGGTAGTATATTCTATGTCCTCCAATCAAAATGAAATTTGATATATGGAGGGTTATCGGGTTGCAGAGTACTAATATTAAATTAATTTATGTACGGCGTCCACACGATGGGTCCCGAGGTGCTTGGGTAAAAAGTGTGTTCAAGACTACCAAAACTAATATAAATAAATACTTTTAAGGGTGATAAAAGCTTGAAATTTCGCAGACAACAAATGGGACCACTCTAAATAACTATAAAAGTATGAACATTTTGGTTTAATAAGTGCAAGCCTGTGACATATGGAAGGGGATATAAACATAATAAAAACCTTTTATATTTGCTAGCAAACTTAAATTTTACAGTCGTTTAGAAGGACATCTCCAAATAACCAAATAAGTCTTAAAAATGGAAATTTCTAAATGATAGAAAAATGTGATGAAATATCTAAAAAACTAATAGAAACAACTAATTACCGGTGTGGCAGAAAATTGAAATGTATAAGTAAATTAAAGGGACATGACAAATTACTATAAGTCTGTACATTTTCAATTTTAAATGAGACCCTGGGAAATAGGGCGGAGGCGGGAGGGTAAAGGGTTATAAAAATAAAAACAACTTTTAACTGTGATATAATATTTAAATTTGGCAAGCAGGTAGAATGAACTTTCAAAATAACCAATTAAATCTTAATATTTGAAATTTATAAGTGGGAGTAGAAGAAATGGTATGGGAAAGGGGGTGGGCTCAACATTTACAATAACTAATATATTCAACTACATCTATGTGTGGTAGAAAACTTAAATTCTTAGTTATACGGACCACTCTAAATAAACAAAAAAATGTGAATTTTAAAAATTTTAGCTATGGGAAATGGAGAGGGGGAAGCTACAGCTAAAAATAACAATTACATTAGTATTCCAAAGAATTCCAAAGAATTGTGAAAGCAGATGCTGGTCACAAAATATTTAATAATTCATTTACAAGTGCATTTTCAAGAACATTTTAGAAACACTGGCATTGTATATTTGGGTCCAACAAACTCTTGTTTGAAAAGTTTTTGTCAGTGAAAGGGGGCTTAGGTGGGGTAAGGGAATACCGCTACCTGCTGAACTATTGTACTTGGAGAGAAGGCAGCTCTTAGCTCTCAGCTGGTCTTCCTCAGGAGGAACATTTTGAAAGTGAGTTGTTTTAAATAATTCCCACTTGGAAGCGCTGTTATCACTGGATATTTTAAGTTTTACCTGACTTGAGGGGCGCAGCAAATCTCCCGTAAGGCTACGAATTGCTTTATTTATTTGTGCCCTGGGCTCGGGATGACTCCTGAAAAGCTCACTGATAGGAACAATGGCGTATTAAGCCAAAGGTCTTGGGTTCAGTTCCCACGTTTAGTTGTAATTTTTTCCAATTTAAATCATTTGATATTTAGATGCATCTATAGCCGCCACTATTAACTATATTAGTTTGGCTATTTAAGCCATCATAACCTATTTTGAAATGTATGATGATACCCGTTGCAACATTGCATGTAAAGCATGTCAGAGTTAATCAAACGGTGCTTGGTTTAGTTTATTTCGGGTGAAAATGTGTCCAATCCAATATAACTTACAAACTCATCATAGTTAATAAGAATGAAACACGCATCAGAGATAGGTGGACTTAATTTCAAACTCATTCATCTAGTCTATTTTGTTATTGCCGGAGAAAGAGGGATTAGAATCCTGGTCTGATGTACTGAGGGCTGGTTTTCTTAAATAGATATCCTCTATTAATCCATGAAAATGCCAGTACATTTCCTCAATTTTCTTTCACCATCTGTAATACCTTAGATTAATTAAGTTCAGATACTCTAAATGAACAGTATAACGTGACAAAAATTTTTTTTTTATGTGTTTTGTTAAAAAGTTTGTAAATCGTTTGTTGGGAGGATTTTTGTTGGTTTTTTTCTAGGTCTAGCTACTCACCTGAACTGCAAGTACTTTTCTATACTGATCAGTAGTAATAAATAAGGTTGGATTTAGATGGATTGTACCCACAGTTGCATGTGAAAGAATGTACCACCATAAAGAAAAACTCCCTCAGTAAACACACCCGGGATTCAAATCCCGATCTTCAAATCACCTGAAAACTAGGCAATTTACGTTTCGAATTCCATCCACGTTCTATGGTATGATTTTTGGTGGGAATTACATTTCCGAAATAGAAGTTCAGCTTTAAATGTTTTGCTCAAACATGACAAAAAGATTAAGGTACGTAAAAACTCAGGTTTATCTTCATTTTGAATCATCACGACCATCGATATTTTCATAAAAAAAAAAAAGAGTTGCAAACTCCCGCGTGACTTGAATTCTCTCCACGAAGAAATGTTTTCACAAGTCGTACCTACGAACAAACTTGCCAGATGAATCTGTTTTTTGCGAGTAGCACGCACAAAGGATAATTACACGCGCAAAGTGCATGAAAGCGTCTCTCTCTTTCTTCCCCCACCTCCAACCCACTATAACATGCAGTGATCTGTAGGCGGGGCTTTTAGAAAGTTCATTCAAGGGTTTTTGAGACGGAACACTTCCATGCAAAAAACTAGGACTTGGAGGTTTCTTAGAACTTGGCTTTGATTGTGTGGATCACCATTTGACATTCAACGGCGGACACGTTTGAAGGTTTGGCAGATCGATAAACTCAATGAGAAATGTAGCTTTGGTTAGAACAGACAGATATAGTCTGACCACCATCTCTTACTAAGAAGGCCATATCTTGAATCTTTTGGGGGAAGAAAGTGAAGGGAATTTCTTTAATTAACTGCTACCAAGTTTCTCTCGAGGGATTTTTGGCACTATTTACCACTAGCTATACGAACTATCCATATTTAATTAAACTTATGGAGAAGGGATTGTAAAATTTAATTTTAAATTAGATGTACCAGCACTTGCAAAGAAAAAAAACCATATAGGTAAAACCACCCTCAATATAGCCAAAAGAGTTTCACCTCTCGTGCTTTCAAAACAGACTAGATGGTTTTCACGCTTTTGCACCTGCCTCTCCCCCTACCCCCACGTACCCTACCATTTATTCTAATACACCTTCTTTATGTTTCTATCTTAATCTTAAATGACTATAAAATAACGATAGCTAGGTATGTGATAATGTATTGACACTTTACTAATATCGATATTTTACTTTTGATAATAGTTTTTTTTTTTACTCCATGCTTTTTTTCCGACACTTTTACTGATATTAGTACTAACAATCTGGTATTGTATCGGTATCGAAAGAAACAACTTTTTTGTTATCTTCACTCTTTCTTGGATTAAATGTATTCTATGGTTAAAGAAGGGTACAAAATAGATTGAAAAAATTATATTACTAATCATATTTAGCTATTAAATAACTTTCCATCAGTTAAATATTCATAAACATTTTGAAAACTACTATGGTAAAACCTTTTCTAATATCCATTATACAATAATATCTATCATACCCTCCAAGTTACAACACATGAAATATACACGATATAAATATGCTATAAAATGGTTAAATCATAAAATTTTCATTGTTTAAATAAATATTAAAATACAAACATTACTATGCAAAAGTTGAAATTATTACTTTATAAAAAATAATCCAGATTAAAATTTCTATACCAATACTTACTGTTATTGATTTTTTTCTTTCGATACTAGTACGATATCGATATTTTTCTTCCGATACTTTAAATGAGTACAGTATCGATACCTCACCTTCGATACATCCCTAACGATCGACTTAGAGGCTGCAATACACGCAACGACTTCCAAATGGGTTTCTTAAAAATATCCATCCATTCAGATATTAATGGGGAAGTATGTATGATTTCCCCACATTGTTTTTCTACATTACAGGCACTGACTTCCCCACGAGGAAGCACATCTCAAGAAGCCCATGGGGAAGTCGTTGTGTGTCATGTTTTGGTCTTAAGGGTTGTGCTGGATAGAGGGAAACTAATGAGAAGAGAGAGAAAAATGAATACAGAGAAGTAAAAACATAATTTATCAGACACCTTATTCATTTTATATATACTCTCACAGTTTCATTGATAACTTTTATCAGGAATGACAAATCTCTGGCACACAAAAATAATTTGTGTGACATGCCAACATGAAAAAAATAAAATACAAATATAAACTTTTGCCAACTTCGTATAATTTTTTGAGGTTATTGATATTTCTACATCATTGAAGATGTTACGTTAAATGATTCTATTTAAGTTGTTGAAATGAACATCTAATAAAATACTCACTTTGACAGATTTATAAAAATTTAGTTCTTTAATATTTAGGAGTTATTAAAATATTTACAATTTGATTTTAGTTATTCATTTAATTTCATAGTAGGCTTTTCAACAAATTTTTATTTTTAGATACCCATAAACAATTTTAATTAAAAGTGACACTAAATTAATTTGAAATTCAGAAAGTCCTTAAGTGGCACACTAGTCGAAAAGGTTTCACCCTCCTTAACCTATACTTTGATTCTGGTAGGAGGAAAAGTACCTAAATTACTCTCACAAACGTTAGTAAAACTACTTTTATATATCTATACTTTAAGTAATGTGGTGTACACCTTTAATTTTTTATAGATTGTATCAATACCTATATAATAACATTCATAGTAAGTAAAATGCTATCAGTGTTTACCCCAAATTATTACGTTTGTATTTTCTAAAACTGTTATTTCTACCAGAATCATGGTGTATCCATCCAGTATAATCTAAATATTAAGAGAAGGATATTTTACAAAAAGAAATGTATAGCCCCCATTTAAAACAAAATATGCTATTTCAACAGTTCGGGACAATCCTAACAAGATTGAAAGCCCTATTCTTACTCCACTGAGAACAAGGAAATCAGGGCTCTCAAGGCCCTGGCATTATCCCTCTGAATGTAAGAGCTTGTGAGTTGATTTGTTCCTCAGGGGTAGGCATCCTATTACTGGCTTTGGAAGTGGGATCTGTAGAGGACTCGAGAAAAAATTGATGTTTTCCCGTTTTTAATAACAAAAAAATTTCTGTCAAAGGAAATCAATATTTCTCCAGTAGAAATATAGAATTTAATTTTATTCACACGGTGACCTTAACATTCCTTGAATATCTGTAGAGCGTGTCTTGGAATTTAATGGCAACTTTTACTAAAAAGTTTATCATCTAATGTCACTATATTCATGACAAATATTCAAGAGATGTTGATGTCACCATAGGAAGAAAAGTTAGTTATGTTTATACTGACACAATATTTTGTTTATTAGGAAAAAATAATATTTTGCTATAAAAACTGCAAAAACACCTTCTCTCGCGTCCCCTACACTACCACCTTAAGATTCGGATGGACATCGTGAAGTTTTGCAAATCTCTCTTCCAAGTAGTATTATGTATTATCACCTCATCAAAAGTACGCTACTGTAGTAGCTAGGGCAGTCACCACACCAACACCTCTCTCTCTCTTCCCTCCTATACTTCCTAGCACCATAGAGAAAGGAATACATTTCTCTATGCTAACACTTTCAGAGTGTCCTTGCATTCCACCGTTACTACATGCCTTAACCACCACTCCTAATCCATTACTCTTATTGCTTACTACTCTACAAAAGACAAAGCCATCACTGATGTACTCTCCAAGGAGTGGAGTTTTGAGCCGCATCTCGAGGTTTTATAGAATGACGTCCAAAGTCAAAGGACAAGGGCTTGAACCCCTGTACAATTATAATTTTTCTGAGCTACATTACCTTAATCATTTACAATAAATGCTGACATTGCTATTAAGTTTATCTATTACTGTAGAAATATATAAAAATATATTTTCTTCCATATATTTAAAAAAATACAGCCCTTTCTTGTTGTTTGTTTTTCAGTGATATAGTTTTTACGGTCAATACTTATGTTCATTATTTAAATACGATGTATAGGGAGGTAAGAATTAAAATAAGTGTATCACCATTTGTTTGTATAGAATATAGAAAAGACAAAGTGGAAACCCCACTTTGTTCTACGTGATTAGCTGTTAAGAAAATTGGAACTATCTTAAAAAAAAAATTATGAGCCAGCAAAAAGTGGCCAAAATTGACGAAAAATTGCAATATTTTAAATTTTATCTCAATGAAATAGAATGTACACAATGTACGCCTACTTCACTTTACAAATGCTGTTCACTTTTTTGCGAACACCTTAATAACAAGATCTAAAAGAAATCTGGATTAAATAAAATTCGGTAAACCATGTTTCCATTTAAAATATTTAATTTATTATTATTATAAAAATGATTATAAACTATCTAGAACTATGTTTATCATTTTTTATTGTTACATTCAGTACACAGATTATTAACGGCTTAATTTTTTTAAATACATTTATTTATCACCCCTTCTTACTACCCGTTAGGGTTATACGTCTACGTACCAATTGCAATAATGATTTAGAGATTAGGAATGTTTAATTGAGAAGAATTGCACCCGCATTGGCGTGGAAGGAGAGTGGAAACATGTTTTTAAAAACTACCCTCAGTGCACCCGACCATCATTAGACCCTTAATCTCTCCATCATCGGAAGTCTAGTCTACTGTGAGATTCGAACCTCAACCACCCCGTCAATGGCGATCAAGCCAACGGCTCTACCTATAGAACACCACTGCGGGTAACTATGCTTTGTAAACAGATATTTTCTTTTTCTCGACACTTCATGAAGCAAGTATTGTGATTGTCAAAAAATTTGAACTCGAAATTTTGATAAATATCAATGTTTTATGACCCCTTGAAACCAAAAAGGAATTTCGCAATGCCGTGTATCTAATTGTCCGTACCTTGTGCTAGAGTAGAAACTATTTAACAGATTGGGCTATAATTTGAGCTATAACTTGGTAAATTGAGGTTTTAATATGGTCCCCCAAGGCTGTTTTTTTTAAATTAGATATCTAACCCTAAATTTAAGAGAATAAAATGATTTTCTCAAAATTCACTCTAAAGGTATTGAATTAATTTGATATCTAGGCACTGTTCACTATTATAAACAAGATATGAACTCTCATAATCTCATGAAAATGAATTTGAGGGTACCATACACGAGGGAAATTTTCCAATTTTCATTATATATCCACGACTATTTGAAATACGTAATAACTTATCAATGTAAAGTTGTAGTACTATTAAAGGTAAAAATATTTTAGCTTAAGTAGTATATTTTTATAAAACCAAAAAGTTTTGAGCTATAAACAAATAATTATATATTCTTTTTAATCAATGTCTTTGAAAATTAACTTGATTCTTATGATCTTTGGTGGAAAAAGACGATTCTCTTTTCTCACTTTTCTGTAATAGTGTTCTTAGTTTTTAATGCCATAGAGTAAGTAACCCTGTATTTTTTCATTTATGAACTTTTGTGTAATGTTTCTACAACAATACATGGACCTATTATCTCGTTTCCAAACCTTACGAATCTTTAGTAAATATCTATTTAAGATAAAAGATAAAGAAAGTCCGTGCTGTGCACCGTAGTATTAATTTTTATTTAAAAAATTATTATTATTATTAGCACCGCGTCTTACCACCCGTTCGCGTTATACGCACTTACGCTAATGTGTAATGGTAGGGTGATTGTGAGATGAAATGAAGGACCTACAGTTTAACGTGGAATCCGAACCACGGTGGAGGCCTGGCATTCCTCACATTCACAAGATGTCTTGTCAGAGGTGAAGGAAGGGTTTGGTAATCAGATAAATCTTTGCCGGGACCGAGGATCGAACCCCGGCCGCCAGCATAGAAGTCTGACACCTTACCCCTAGACCGCCAGGTCACCTTATTTTAAAAAAATGGCCTTTATATCTTTATGTGAGTTGGTTTGTGGACCTATAATGATTCTAAGACTGTTTTAATATTGTTATTATTATTATTATTATTGAAGTTTACCTACGTATTTACTTAAGTAGATATTATGTGACGTCATTAATATGCCTTTACTCATGTTAATTTGTACAAGAAGATTCATAACTTCTTAACCCCTTTTTTTAACAACCTGTATACACACGTGTGTGTGTGTGTGTGTAACTTCTTTTAAAATAATTAAGTCTTAAATTAAAATAGTAACAAAGTGACGGACAACAATTAGCGTCTAGTCAAGGGTTTTACCTGAACATGATATAAATAAGGCAAGGGAAGGGGAAGTAGCTGGGCTTACAAAAAAAATATGGAATGATGGCTAATGCCAAAAGGGTTTGGGGAGGAGAGTAAATGGTGTTTCCGATTACAAACCCATCTAGCAGGAAGCGAATGAGGAGTTTTTTCAACAGTTCAGGCAGGATTAAATTTGACAATATCAAATTTTATAAAAATTATTGCATTTTAAATATGCGTCGTGTAGATATATCATTATCTTATTCTCTATAATTATATGATAACTTCAAAACTATATTATTATATTTTATGTTTTATTTAATGTTAATTTAATCAAAATTACGTCTTATTGTAAAAAATCAATTGTTAACTTCTAACTTTTTTATTAATATAGTTCATTGTAAATTGGTAAGTTAAATATAATACAAAAACCCTCTGTTGTTACTATGCATAGTTTTTGAGAAATAGGTTGTACAACATTATTGTTCTTATATAGTAGGTGTCCATTGGAATCTTAAGGGTGTGGCTACAAATAATATACAATATAAATAGTTAAAATGATCAATTTAGCTATGAATATATTTTATTATATATTTTTAATTCATTTTGTGTACAGATTTGCTAAATTCCTCTTCAGATCTTGATTACTTATACAACATAAAACCAAAAGTATAAAACATTGAAGTTCGTCTGATTAGTTTTAAAAATAATTTATACAATCACTTGAGATAAAGACATACATCATATTGCTTCAGGAATAGTAATGTAAGGCACTACATGCAGAGTCAAATTATGTATTTGTTTTATCTCTTAAAACAAAATGCCATCATTGAGGATTCAGTTTAATTTTAATAGTATGGGGCTTTAATAAAATTCAAATCTTTGGAGGCCAAAATCGGTAGTATTTTATTATTTTATTAGTGTGGTTTTATATATATTAAACGTGTCAGTTAAAGATAACTTAACCTGACGTATGACTATGTAACAGTATGTCTAGTAACTTATAAAGCTGTAAGATCAGACCCTTTCTATGAAAATTGGATTACTAAGTTTTCCAAAACGGCCACGGTGCTTTTAGACAGGTGGCTCTGTATCGTGTTGTACTATTATGAACACGCAGTAAGAAGCAAGTTAGCTTCAACTACTGTAAAAGAAGTGTACAATTTCGCTAGGAAATAGACAATATCAAATGATTAATTTGCGAACACATGTTTCTAAAGTGTCTCTATGTCACATCACAAGTAGAAACATTGTGCTTGGCACATGTTGCCCCATTTAATGGTGACATATATCTTGCAAGATAGCCACCTGACGATGTTCGTTGTGTTACAATTTCGACAGAATTTTATATAGTAAGGCCCACCTTGAATAGGAATTGTATAAGCGTGTACAAATCCTGTAATAATACTACAAATTCGGTAAAGCGAAAATTGAGTTCACTATTTTAGGGCTTATACAAAGCCACACTAGATATAGGCTTGTTTCGTGATGTCACAGAAAGCACCCGGACAGTCGACACCAATTGTATGGTTGTATCGGCTTCACAATTATTTACTCTTCATCTTAATTTAGCATTATTATTTAATGATTTCATATTTATGAAATTTATTTTATTACTTCTTGTGTTAGATATATTATAAGTATTTATGGGTTAATTTAAAATAAAGTCAATGTTTTAAACTAAACAGGCATTTACTCATCATTATGAAAACAATCTGCTACTGTGTAATATTTCTAAGATTTAAGTTAAATCTAATTACTGAATAGTCTGGGTAAAAAAAAATTAATGATAAAAATCTAATTTCATATAAATTTAAAGTCACTTTTGTTTGTAAGTTTAAACAAATGCAATTTTTTTAACAGTAAATCTAGGAACTAAGTTTATCAAACTTTCTTGTGCATTTTATGTTTGCTCTTTTGTACATGAGGACCTATGTTTGGCTTTTAACATAATTCTCTTAATCACTTTGCCTAGTTCTGTAGCAATACTTTACCAAAAACTAAAACACATTTCTCAGTAAAAAACTAATAGCCTGTTCCATAAGTTTTACAGGACTCGACATTATCTTTTCTAAAACCACCAATTACCAGTTTAATCAAAGTATTACTTTTGTATGTGCAGGTTAAAAATACTGCCTCGTAAATCTCACCAATTTCTACATTGAAAACTTTAAACACAAAGTCAAAATGATAGGCCTATTTGAGAGACCCTCATTCATTAATATTGAAGTAGGTAACAATTTTCTTGTTGTAGAAATACTTTTAAATGTACAGTACATTTTCGCTTAAAAGTAATTACGAACGTGAATCATAATTCATAACATACACACATTTTCAGAAGTATAGATATTCTCTGCCCTTAAATATAAAGTTTCAGAACTTTCTCAGTTCCACATTCATAAGAAATGGTGTGGTTACCCTGGACAACGCCGGGTAGGCATTTCTACTAGTTTAAAATAATATAAACAAACTAAAGTTTAACTTTTAATTTTTATATGGTACATGACTCACATTAATTATCGAAGGAAATGTTAAATTTCAGTTGAGGTTAGTGGAAATCTAGATTTCTTTTCATCCCGTTTCACAGACATGCTGAAATCCGTCCACTGACTCCAAGTTGTCTAGTTAAGAACTCCGGGGGCCAATTTCGCGTGTCTACAATTTGACAATGTAAATTTACAAGTGAATGCCTTATAGGAGTATTTATAAAGGGTTTCATTAACAAACTAGACTAGTGCATTCGTGAAAACATTTACAGGTCTGGTGTTTTATTTCCAAAATTAATATTAATACAGTCAACTTGTCCCAATTACTGCAGAAACTATGAGTATACTAACATTTTGTAAAATGGTTCGTGGTGGTTGTAGTTAAATGACAAAATATAGGTAGTTAAAAATAAGAAATATAAATACATTTTGTCTGGAGCTTTCTTAATTAGAGTTAAGAAATAAAATGAAAATATGAATTGAAGTAAATTATATGAATTAGATTTTTTTTTCCCTTAATATCACTATTATTCAAAGTGTAGTTTAATTTTTCCTAAACGAAGGCAGATATTTATTTACTCTAGACAACAATAATGAGTGGTATTATTTATAAATCTCTCATTATTCTATAAACTCATCCATACTTGGGAATCTCCCAATCTAAATGATCACCTTGCTTACACCATCACCTTAAGTCTATAAATATAATATATATGAGACTTAGAAGGTGGTGTCCTTGTGGTCTAGGTGTAAGGTGTTGGACTTCTGTGCTGGGGGTCAGGGATTCAATCTTCGGTACCGGCACAGATTTATCTGATTGCCAAACCCTTCCTTCCCCTCTGACAAGATGGGTATTAATCACAACTTGTGAATGTGTGGAATGCTAGGCCTCCACCGTGGTTTGGATTCCACGTTAAACTGTAGGTCCCCCATTTCATCTCACAATCACCCTACCATTACACATTAGCGTAAGTGTGTATAACCCGAACGGGCAGTAAGACGTGATGCTAGTAATAATAATAATAATAATAATAATAATTTAGAAGGTCTACACATGAAATTTATTAATTAAAGTATTATACTAGACTAATTATGAAAAACAACACATTAAAATAAAATTGCATTCATTAAGTATTATTAAGTATTATTAACTGAAACCTATAGAAAATACTCATCTATCTACAAGGTGCATGTAAGCAACTAGTAGTAATATGATAAACAAACTCTAGCTTAACCTAAAAAGAAAACCTTTTATTTGTAAAACTTCACTTGTAGCTACAATAGTTTACTTGTAGCTTTGTGAAACATGATTTTCTGATTTATTTTGAGTTAAGAATAATAAATTCTATTGTAAATTGTATTGTACCCACCTCGGTGGCATAATTGGCTAACGTTCTAGTCGTGTTGAGCTGACTGCTGAAGACGGAGAGATCGAGGTTCGAATCTCGGTCGGGTGAACTTGGGGGTGGCTTTTCCTAAATGGTTTTCCACTCTCCCTCCACGCAAATGCGGGTTCACTTCCTCTAATTCAACCTTCCTAATTCCTAATCCATTACCGTAATTAGTACTTAAAGCGTATAGCCCGAACGGTTAGTAAGACGTGGTGTTAAATAATAATAACAATAATAATATTGTAGAGTGTAGATTTGTAGCGTCATGAAACAGCTATAGTGTCAAGATTGCATTATACAGGATTGCTGATAATGGATAGTTTGTAACCTCGCAGGGTGGATTATGGGTGTTTTCTAACTTAATGTTTTCCCGATTTCCCTCTTTAAAAATGTGGGTACATTTTCTATAAATTATATCTTCTCAATATTTAGACGATTAGTTTAGGTTAATGTGGATATTCCAGACTAACGGTACTCGTAATGCGACCATATTAATGTGTTTATTATAGTGCTTCTCTCGATATTAATACCAGTGCCTTTGATTTAATCCACCTTCCTCAATCCATATTTTTTATATTAAATTACTAAATACAATAGTGAAAGACTCGCTTGAGTATCTCTCTTATAAAATAATGGATTAACGATGACAGGGTGATTGTGATTTGACTCCTGATAGGATTTAATGAGTGTGTGTGTTTTTTTTAAGTGGCTTTCCATCCTCCCTTTACGAAAACATGGATACAATTGCTCTAAAGACTATCTTCCTAATCAACGTCCCATTTGTGTGTTAAGATGTAGATAGTCTAAATTGATTTTAATGCAGTAAGATATGTAGCTGATTTATAATCTGACTAAATTTAGTGAAATTCTTCAATCATTACTCAGATTTGCGTTTAATTTATTTATATTTATACATTAAATTTAAATTTTGATTACTATAAATAATTACTTTAAACATAAATAACTACCATAAAAAGGTTCAATTTCTTTCACAAACATAATTTCCTACTTAAGCTAACAAGGTGATCGACCACCTCAAGTTTAGATTCATTAAATTTAAAAAAAAATGCTAATTAAAATAGGGAAACATAAAATTGTCACATTTGATACATTCAATGTGCTATGAATATGAATAGTAGTTTTGCTGTTTTGTGGAGTTATCTTTAATTCCCAATTAATTTAAGTGAGATATTTTATACAGAATCGACACGTTTTTAATTAAACCAAACCTATTTTACTGGACCAACAAGCTAGTTTACCATCATGTATACTGTGTGGATTTTAATACTTGGCAATATTGTATATTCTAGTCCATGTAATCCACAGAGTATATATAATTTAATATGCATTGAAATTCAAATAACGGCACGTAAATCTTGCGGCAAATAGTTTTCACAATAGTAATTTGATTTTTTTTTTTTTCAAATTAACGATTCCTTATAGGAAATGTGACGCTAGTCAATCTCATTTCAGGTCTATTCTAATGTGTTTTAGGTTTTTTTCTAGTACAACATCTTACTAAAAGGTCGGGCTCTATTCTTTGTTTTAATTAAGCAAATGGTTTTAGTGATTAGAAACGTTATATTTAGAGAAATCCTACCCGCATTTATATGAAAGGAGAGTGGAAAACCATTTTGTTAAAACCATTCTCAATACAACCGACCGAGATTTGAAACTCAATCTCACAGTCATTGACATTCTAGTCTACTGGGAAAATAGTGTGTTAAAGCATGCAACCATCAAAGTGGATCATTTTATTGTTATCCTACCATTTGCATCTAAAAAGCCAGTCAATACCCATAACAAGGTTCTAGAAACTTACATTCACGCTGCATGTCCTGCCCATGGTACTCTACGAGACTATATTATCATAACAATGTCTTGTTATGAGTACAGGGTATGTATCTCATCATTATGTAACCTCCTCCACTCCCCAATATCGTCAGCCTTTTTTGGACCAAATTATTACCTAAACACCATGTTTAAGAACACACTAAATCTTATTCTTCATGTTATAGCTATTTTTAAAGTGACGAGAGTCAGACATTAAAATATAATAATTCATTTTAATAAATTACTTTGTAGTGATTTTGAGTCTAGCAAAAAAACACAATATGTCTGAAATAGAATAGTTAGTGTAACTTTATATTGTGCAAAAATAAAAGCTATAAGCAGTAGGTGTGAGAATAACTGAAGCTGTCACCAATAGGGTTAATGTTTTTCCAAGATTTAACAAATCTACAACGTATCCTAAACCTATTAAAAAACTTCGGCAAGTATTCTATGGAGAGATTAAAACGTGCCATAGCGCGCAGAATCATGTGACGTCCGGCCTCTGCGCGAGTGCGCTGAACCACGTGGTCTGGCAGCAGATCGGGGATATTCGGCCTCATTCGTTCGCTGTCGTATCTGGGTTTTTGATACTTTGTGCATTTATTTTTCGGGGTGACGTGATAATTCTGAATAACTCATATTACTTTTCAAGACTCAATAAGAAGGGTTTATAAGAATATGCAATTTCACCTTCCGTTTCTTTAGACTTACATAATTATATTAAGTATCCAAAAGGATTAATGTTTTTGAGAATCTTTATCTTGTTGTTTAGTTTCATCACAATATTTTTTAAAATCAAAAAACCCTTTCATTGTCTAACACAACTGCTTTCACTACTTTTATATGGTTAATAGATAGAGCGATGGATTCATGCATGCATGCAGTGTGAGTTGTACGTGGTGTAGCATCGTAAACCTGGTGTATGTTTGTGTGTATGTAGTTAATAACATGAACAATAACAGAAACATGCCCGTAAAGTCCAAGTTTATGAATTCCTAACATGTAAGGCTAGATACGCGTTTTTAAACCGGTGGGTCGCGGCACAGGGATACTCCACGAAAGGTTGGTAGGTGTGCCGAGGGAGTTTGAGGGAAGATAAAAGAAAACTAAATATATATATTTATTAAAATAGTCATGATCAATAGGCAATAGGCATAGAGTTAAACAATCTAGACTACCTTTAAATAATTCAATTCCTAGTTTCATTAGCAATAACTCAACGAATATAGCCTAAGGAGTACTAATGTGTTTTTTTATTAATTTAGTTTTAATGTCTAAATATGAATAGTATAAACTATTTATTTATTCAATGTATATAACGTCCACTTTCAGCACACTAAATTTTCTATGATCGAAAGGGAAAGTGTCTACCAATATTGCCAGGAAAGTTATTTTCACATAACTTCCAAGTTTAGTTTACATTCCATAATCTGCATGGGAAAAAGGCTCCATTTCTCTTCCGTAGGAAGCTTTTCTACGGATTTTTATCCTTAAAGGAAAGTCTGTTGACCCCAGCTGGATTTGATCCCCTGAACATGAAATCCTTAGGTGATCGCCTTACAAAACCACCAAGATCGACAATATAACTATTTTCAAGGTTTTCGAATACCGAAAAATTCCTAAGAAGTGTAGTATTTTGCTTTTCTTTTGTGCCCCGCGTCTTACTAACCATCTGGGCTATCCACATTAAATTCAATAATTTTGTTAATACTATTAAAGGAGTAGCTAAGAGAAAATATACCCGCATTATGCAAAAGTAAGATTAGAAAACCATTTAAGAAAATAGACCCCAGCACCCTCGTATTGTACTCGAACTCCAACCTACTCACCACCAGTGATCCAAACTATTGCAAGTATATCTTCTTAGACAATGTGATCGTTAGGGCAAATAGTTTTGAGAGGCGTCATCACAGTAGAAACAATTATTCTACAAATTTTATTCACACTAAACCCATATTAAGTAAAATAAACGCAGGGTTTATCCACATAATTAGGATCCGAATCTATTATTTTCTAATTAACACCACGTCTTACTACCCGTTAGATTAGAACATGTAATAATAACGCTAATGTTTTTAGGATTGAAAAATATTATATATGGAGGAAGTGTACCCGACTTTGCGTGGAGGGAGAGTGAAAAACCATTTTGGAAATCCCCCTTCAGTACACCTAACCGAGATTTGAAGCTCTATCTCCCTGTCTTCGGCAGTCTAGTCTAATGTGAGAGTGATGCCTTAGATCATGTAACCACCGAATCGTGTCAAAGTCTAATTGAACCGAGCTGACTACTTGGAAAATATTAGCATTGTATAAATGCACCTGAAGGCATCAATGTATTCTAGTCTGGTTGTCTGGTGACGGGCAGATCAAGGGTTATATCTGAATTGATCTTTACTTATAGCTTGCAACTATTCTTTAAAGTAAATATGGGTCAGGCTCTTTTAAAATCTATTATCCTCATGCCTTCTATTATTGAAAGTATTTTGATAGCCTGGACTTGTAGTAGAATTCAAAGAAGGTTTAAAAAAAGTAAATTATATTATTTTCTTTCTCTGAAATAACTTATCCGGGGTGTCGTGTCATCTTGTATCTACTCTATCTTACGTGTCCCTAAACCCCAACGAAGTAAATGAGGTTTTGAAGCACGCCAAGAGAAATTTTAATTGAATCGCTGTTTTTACTGTGCCTCCTCTGTCTACGCTCTGGTCTGCTCGGGTTTTATCTAAGTATAATTTCATTTAGGAATTAAATCTCTTTTTAATTTTTTTTTTGTTCAAACTATGTTTTCCTCCCCACACCTTCTTTCGAATTATATATTCGGATGAGATTTTTTCTTTTTCCATGGACCGGTATTGCCAGTTTCTTACTACATTCATATTGTACATCGAGAATATTTATTCAAAGCGAGATGTATATAATTAAATATAAGTTCATAATTTAGTCTTAAGATTAAAGAATTGTGATATACCAAACCAATGAGCAAAAATTTCCAAATAAATCTATTTTAGCCCCTATTATGAATTAATTTTTTATCCGCTTTGATGGTAAAATGGTTTAGGGCATAAATCACTCAATATACTGAACTGCCGATGACAAATAAATCATTCTAGTTGGGTATAGCAAAGATTATTTTCATAAATGGGTTTCCTTTCTCCCTCCACACACATGCAGATAAATTTAGTCAAAATTCAACCTTTCCTATCCCTACCACAATGCCTTAAGATTCGGATGGACACCTACTGTGTGAGAACTATAATGTTGTAAAGCCATATTCTCAAAAGTATGCGTGATAACAATATACGGTTTCTTTGTATTATATTTAACTTGTAAATTTAAAATGAACTATATTAATAAAAAGTGACAAGCTAATATTCGCTTTTTTACCATAAGACATAATATAAATTAATTTAAAATTAAATAAGACATGAAATACATGAATGTTGAAGTTATATTATTACAGTTAATAAGATAGGGTTCTATCATACACGACGAATATTTATGATACAATTTTTTTTTTACAAAATTTGTAATTTTCAAATTAAATCATGTCTAAATTATTGAAAAAATTCATTTGCTTCCTGCTTGATGTGTTTGTCATTGGAAGCACCTTTTCTTCTCCTCCCCAAACACTTTTTGGCATTATCTATCATTCCATCTTTTTTTTAAGCTCAACTACTCCCCCTTTCCTCACTGTTCAGGCAAAACCCTTAACTTGACGCTAATTATTATGTCACTTTATTACTACTACTACCTCTAAACTAGAGTTATTGAAAATGTTCCTTGTTATGTATTTCCATAACCTATGCTAAAAGTTTTTTTATAGAGTAAGATTTATTCTGTTTAATTTATATATATTTGCATAAACAATGTTTTTTGAATAAATATAACGTAATTGTATAACATTGGTTTTGTAAGAAGAGGTGACTATACTTTCTCTAAATAGCTTTTATTCATGTTTTATAGACAAACAAGACCGTTTCCTACTTTTAAGATTTAGTGGAATGTCCAGGAAATTAATTTAGGAGAGGGGGACATGTGTGTCAAAGATATTATTTCTATCCCCTGAAAATACTCATCAGATTAATTTAATTTAAGACTTAGTTTTTTTTAAATAAATTATAAACACACATACATGTATAAATAGGTTGTTAACAAAAGGGCTCAGAAATTATGAATCTTGTACACATTAACATGAGTAAAGGAATATTAATGACGTTACATGGCATCTACTTGTGTCGAAACGTCGGTAAGCTACAAAAATAATAATAATAATAATAATAATAATAATGATAATAATAATAATAATAATAATAATAAAATTAAAACAGTCTTAAATAATATAGTTCTACAAACCAACTCACACAGAGATAAAGGCCATTTTGTATTTTTTTTGTAATACAAAATAAATACTATGGTGCACCGCACGGACATTCTCTCGTAAGGTTTGTGAAACGAATTAATAGTTCCATTCATTGTTGTAGAAACATTACACAAAAGATCATAAATAAAATAAAATACACTTAATTATTTACACTATGGCATTAAAAACTAGGAGCAATATTTCAGAAAATTTGAGAAAAGAGAATCATCTTTGTCTATCAAAGACCATAAGAATCAAATTCGTTTTCAAAGAATATCTAATTATTTGATTATAGCTCAAAACTTGTAAGTTTTATGTAAATGTACTTAAAATAAATTATGTTTATCTTAATTGGTACTACAACTTTACAATGATGAGTTATTACATATTTAAATTAGTTTCGAATAAATGATGAAAATTGGAAAATTTCTCTCGTATGAGGTACCCTCAAATTCATGTTCACAAGAATATGAGAATTCACATCTTGTTTATATTATTATTATTAGTACCGCTTCGGGTTGTACTCACTTACCCTAATGTTTGATGGTAAGGTGTTAGTGAGATGAAATGGAGGACCAACAGTTTAACGTGGGATCCGAACTATGGTGGAGGCCTGGCATTCCCACATTCACAAGTTGTGATTTTTATCAGAGGTGAAGGAAGGGTTTAGCAATCAGATAAATCTGTGCCGGGACTGAGAATTGAACCCCGTACCCTCAGTACAGAGGTCTGACATCTTACCCCTAGACCGCCAGGTCACCATCTTGTTTATAATAATGAACAGTGTCTAGATATAAAATTAATTCAAAATCATTGGAGTGAATTTCAAGAAAATCTTTTTATTCTTTTAAATTTAGGATTTGATATTTAATTCTAAAAAAAAACCTTAGGGTGATCTTACGAAAACGCCAGATAGCAAGTTATAGCCCAATCTGTAAAATAGTTTCGACTCTAGCCCGAGGTACAGACAGATAGATAGACGGCATTAAGAAAACAACTTTTTTTGGTTTCAGGGGGTCATGAAACGTCGGAATTTATCAAAACCTCACGTAAGATTTTCATGACTATCGAAAGATTGAAAGAAAGTAAAAATTGAACTCGAGTTTAAAAATGAACAGGAAGGTAGTGATGACTGGTGCAGGTAATGTGTTAACAACACCTTCTAAAGTTGTGTCCCGCCACTGCTTTAATCAGGCTTAACACCTGACCGCCTACGTCTCTCCTATAATTGTATTTCCAGGAGAAGTTAGTGAACCTGATCTGTCAACTGTCCACTATTTGTGGAGTGTACCTATTGTTAACTCCCGTGGGTATGGATAGCAAGCTAACAAACCATTGTTAGCGAGACTGCCCGTTAATTGTTTATGCACGATCGGTTAGTTGACTGGCCGCCTGTTAGTTTGTGCAACTTATTAGCACCGCGCGGAAAGCACATCAGATTATACCGACATGGACCTAGCAGCTTACATTCATAGACGAGAAAAAATGTCTTTAGTAAAAAGCTTATTTTATTCACTGTAGCATTTTTCATTCCTATAAAATACACCAAAAAATTTTTAAATCTCCTTTTTTCCCCCCAATATGTCTCATTACTCATTCGCGCATATATTAAGTTAATCTGCTAATAATTATAAAATGTATTGGAAATCGTACCCGTATTTGCGAATGGGAAACTTTCAATGGAAAAACATTTTCATTACTCCTGTGATATAAATCTCGAACTCTTAGTCACTTGCAAACCAGACTAAATGAGCTTTAAATTTAGATCACGTGCCATCAATGCGGTTGATGAATTGTGATTTTCAAATGTTTTTAAACGCACATCGGTATGAACGTGAACTAAATTTTAGTCTCGTCTTTCTGGTCTGCTGGAAACAGGGGATTCATGGATTAAATCATGAACGCATGTAATAAAGAAGATTTTTCTTCAAAATGGATTTACACTTTAGCTCCACGCCAGTGTGGGTACATTTACTCTAAAATATATCTTTCATATCACTATACCATTTGCCATGATTAAATGCGGAAAGGTTGGACAGGGGTGGACATAATGTTCTTACACGTGGCTGTGGAAAAAATACCAATGAGGAGTTAGCAGAATAATAATAATAATAATAATGTGCCAGGGCTACATAAAGCTGTAGCTCAGTTTTGCGGAAACACGTTACCAAGAGGAAGCCCAAATGTACTTAAAGTAGACTATATCCTTTCCATGGAGTTTCTTTCCGCGCCCCGATGAGACGAGGCTATGATGATATTGAATATGATGGGGTGAAGCCCCTGAATATCTTAATCTAGCTTAATCCTAATTAACCAAACCCCGGCGATTGTTGGAACTATTTATATTATTGCATCATATACCATCCGGGAATTGAACCCAGGACCTTCAGGTCGGTGCCCAGAAACTCTCACCACTATTCCACGAGTCTGGTTAACTACAATAACTGTCCATCTTTAGCCATTTCAAATGAACTCATTTTGAGAGTGAGGTCAAGTCTTAATGCCTTAAAAATGCCCTCAACATTCTCCGAGAGACGATTGTTAGTTGTAATCCCGGTGGTATAAACGTTTATAAGTCTCCATATTATTCTAATACACATGGGATAGTAGTGATTCATAGATATTTTTTAAAGTGGTATTAGTAAAGTTTGGCCCAAGTTTAGCTTATGTATGTGCACCAAGGCCATGGCCTGCACATTTAGTGTACGGCTATCAATCTCTTACCCGGCTTATGTCCTCCTTGAATGGTAATAGGGTCATATTTTTCTCGATAATTCAAACCAAATATTCAATTTCATATCACTATGCAAGCTATCTGTGTGGCTGAGGTCCTAAGAAAAGGTGGATTTAGCTAATGCCAAACCAGTGATAAGATCATTTTCACCAAATACCCTAATTAAAAAAACCATTTTTATAGAACTAATCTGAACCTAAACTTTATTCTGGGTGGCCACACTAAATATTTATTAATTGATGCCCTGGTGATATATTAATCATTGATATATGACATATTATTTGAGATACTGGAATATGTAGTGGGATGTTAAGTCAGGATTTTATTTCCGGCCTTGATGGAGGTCAAATGTCAAGCAAGATTTAAAATACGTCTTTGCGCCCAGGCTTTTATGTCTAATCCAAGCTCTATTAAAGTAAAAAAAAACCATAATATACTTGACATATTGATGACTTATTTTGAACACCACTGAAACACAAAGTGTAATTATATTTTGACCTATAAGCACGCTTTGGTAAAAAAAATATAAATTGTTTCCATGGTAGATTTTCAAAAAACTTATTCTAAACCACTTTTTTTTTTACAAATTTCAAGCGTGATGAATTAATTTTATGCTTAGACTTATGTCATTTATATGAATAAAATTGAAAAAAACATTTCATCCCCCCACTTTATATTGGGCTAAAATGAATGCAAGCAAATTGACTAATGTCGGCACTCGGTTTAGTACAATTTTACGAAAAATCGTGTCTCGATCTGATTGGAATAAGGCCTTACTTTAATAAATAGACATGGTCGATATAAATGTCTGAAACCATAATTCGCAAATTGATTGATATATGAACCCAATATCTTCTATCATAATATTCCTTTCTAAATGATATTTGCTGTGTAATCATCGCTTCATAAATCATATCTCCTATATGATTAATTCAATAATTATGATCGATATACCTCCCTGTGATGTGTTGTTTTTATTTTCAAAGATTCTAAGCTAAATACTCTTGAAAAGTGTTGAAATTAATTTAATAATCAGGAAGCTAAAGATACCTTAAGAGTGAATACATTTAACAACGAGAATTGATAAGATTTTTGAGTCTATAACATCTTGGGAGGGAGTTTAACATATCTAGGGGTTGGAAGAATAGACATCAAATATAAATACCTCAACCCTTTATAGTAGGACCGAAAAGGCAAAGAAACCAGCCTTCGCTTTACCTGCATGTGTCAGTACTCATTAGTTAGGGGTATCTTACCTTCTGCCATAGCCTGACATATTATATTCTGCTAGTCGGTGATGTCTCCACAATCATTATACTCAAGACAAGAAATGTAATGAAATATACATTTAAAATCTACATTTGCAATAGTCATTCTAGACACATTAATAAAATTTACGATTAGAACCAGGTTAAAAAAATAAAACATTCTAAATATCGACATAATGTACTACGAAATGAAATAAAATCAAATTATCGAGGTATAAAAATAAAAATATTTATATACAATTAAAAATTATTTAAGTTTACCACTTTTAAACTGATCATAAATTAAACGTGTTTTTTTTTTACATATTATAAATATTTTATTTATTACAGCTCATATGCTCATATAAATTTCAGCCCCTTAAATAAATTACTTTTCCTTAACAATGGTACAAGAACGCATAAAATAACAAGTTGGATGCTTTGGCCCTTATATCTCGTGAACTGTAATGATTTGAAATCATAGAATCATTATTTATAGCTGTTAAAATGGTCCAAAGCAATTTTATTATCGAATGACCTTAAGTAAAATTCAACTAGCTAACCAGTGCTATAATATTGAATTAATTAATCGGCCGTTTTTTAATAATTGTTATGTAGATCACACTCTGAAAAAAGTTTAGTTTACTAAACTTTAAAAATTTACTGCTATTGATCTTTTAGCAAATACATTCTCACGTTAAACAACATAAATATATTTCATTCATTTTATGGACGGATTATTGTCTTAAAAGTATCTTAATGTCAGTAGTTCTTATAAATAAATGGTATGGTTCACCTCACAGACTTTCTCCCCTTTTTTACTTTCTCCCTATCTTAGAGGTAGAGAAAATTTTGTGATCGTCAATAAAATCGAACTCGAGATTTAGATGAATGTTGACGTTTCATGACCCCCCGAATCCAAAAAAGTGGTTTTTTGAATTCCTGTCTGTCTGTCTGTACCTCATACTAGAACCTAATTTATTATACCGATCGTGTTAAAAAAACTTGATATATAAGGTTTTTTAATAGGGTTCCCCAAATGTGTTTTTGGAAATGAATATCTAACCCTAAAATAATTTAAGGGTAGTTAACCGAAGTGCAAAAATGGACAAATTATATCTTCTCAAAATCGGCTATAACGATTATTATTAAATTTAATTTCTAAATATTTCTAAATATTATTAACAAAATGGCTACTTTCAATATTTCGGAAAAATAACTTTAAGGGTTCTGGTCTGATGCGTAAATTCTTATTATTTATTATATCTCCTTTAAGTTTTAGCGATATGAAATTACTTTTAATTGTAAATATGTAGGCCTATTTATAATACAAATACTATATTTGAAACATATTTTTATAAAATCTATAACTTTCAAGCTATACGCAATTGTGTGTATATATATAAACTTTTCGAACACAAAAGGTAAAGAATTGCGACTGTAAAAAAAAATCTAGCCTGAAATGTTGATAGATGTCGACGTCTCATTACCCCCTGAACCCTAAAAAATTGTTTTTTCAATGCCGTCTGTCGGTGTGTCTGTTTAACCCTAAATTTAAGAGTATATTAATAAAAAGCGAAAAGGGAAGAAATTGATTTTCTCAAAATCGGCTTTAACGATTTTGATTAAAATATGTTTCTAGGCGTTGTTTAAGTTTATAAATAAAATGGATATCTCCATTTTCCTATGAAAATGAATTTTAGGATACTTAAAGAAGCGGAAATTTCCGTATTTCCGCAACATTTTGAGATAATAAATAACTTATCATTGCAAAATTGTAGTACTATTAAAAATAAAAAACTTTTATTTTAAATGAATTTAAAAAAATCAACAGTCTCTGAGATATTGGCAAATATATTAATACAATTTTGTAAGCTGTTGCTAAGAGATACTACCTAAGTTTTAAACCAATAATTATGTAATGCCATGGAGTAATTAAATATGAGTAAGTCTCTCCAAAAGTTTGTTATTTTTCCTTTAACCTCTTAGGAGAAATGTTTGTACAACAATGATCTCTCTCCTTCATTTTAGACTCAATAGTCAATATTTACATTTTTTATTGGTCAAAATTTATAAATGAGGAATTGACTTGCAATGCGAGGACCTGAAGATGTGAAACCCTGATAAAAGTTAAAATTTTAATTCGAAGTGTTGACCCTTGTGTACCCAAAATTGATCAATTTTATAGGTTCAAGCATACAAAAATGAGAACATTCTTTAAAAATAAAACTATAAAGTTTAAAACCGGGATTCAAAAAATGTCACGTAGGTATAGTGCAATTTATGCTTGGGTTTGCTAGTGTATATTATTTCTTTTCACATATATTACGAGTTTTGAGTAAATATCTGTAGTTTTAAACAATAGATCGAGAAAGTCAGTGCGGAGTTCCGTACCATTTATTTCTTAAAATATACATTTACTAAAAATTCATAAGAGTTGTGAATCGAAATAATAGGTGTATACATTGTTGTAGAAACATTACACCAAAGATGATAGATGAAATAATATACACTGTTACTTACTCTATGGAACTATAAACTAAGAACATTGTTACAGAAAAATTTAGAAAAGATAAATATCCTGGTCCAACAAAGACTATAGGAATCAAATTCATTTTCAAAGGCCTGAATTCGAAAGTATATAATATATTTTATTATAGCCCAGAAAATATTAGCTTTATAAAAATATAATTCAAATAAAACATTTGTATCTTTAATGATACTACAACTTTACACTGATTAGATATTTATTATCTCAAATAGTTGCGGAGAGATTATGAAGTTTGGAAAATTTCACTCATGTAAAGGACCCTCAAAGTCATTTTCGTGAGAAAATGAGAATCGCCATTTTGTTTATAATACTAATAAATTAAGATATAACATTTAATAAAAATTGTTTAAGCTAATTTTGAGAAAATCGCTTTTTTTAAATCTATTTTCCCTTTAGTAACCTAACCTTAAACGTAGGGTTAAACATCAAATTCCAAAAAAACCCTCATCGGGACCTTCTGAAAACCCAAATACCAAGTTATAACCTAATAGATCAAATAGTTTCAGCTCTAATCCGAGTTACAGAGAGACAGGCAGACGGCATCGGGAAAGCCACTTTCTTAGTTTCAGGGATTCATGAAACCTCGACATTTATAAAAATCTCGAGTTAGAATTTTTTGACGATCACAATACTTTCTCTCCGAGGTGTCAAGCGAAAAAAGGAACACTCTACTGATATTTGGCCCTTCCTACACCACTGCTGCTAATACTAATTTTAAAATGTCTAATCACTAGGATGACATAAAATTAGAGTGTTTGGTGTTTCTTTTGTACTTTATCAATTTTGGGAAACCTAGCTTACACATAATAGAATAATAATTTAAATAGTTAAAATATTATTATAATAATGACCCATTTTTAATTTGTGTAACTACATTTTAATTACATATTGTTAAATATTAAGACATAGCTCTTTTTGCGTTTAGCTTAGCTGAGGTTTACAACAGCTCAAAATGGCAATAATTGATCAATAAATTGAGTATTTTAGCTTTTTATTAACCAGTACGCGTGCAGTCTATCGCCACGCCCTGGCAACCTTGAGGTATTAGAGAAGATCATAGTCCATTTTTGTAAGTATTACTTGCTTCAAAACAATATGTGTCACGTGATAGTGACTAATCTATTCTTTATATTTAAGAACGTTTATAGCCTTATCTGTCATAGAGTTTAAGAAATTTAAGTTCATAGTAATATTAATAATAATAATACCATACATTAACTTAGTATTTTTTTCCCAATTAAAGCACATAACAGGAATGCAGTCGGAGGTAAATTAAACCCAATTTTATTATTTTTTAATAAGGCCCGTTTTGTCCCCTCTCAATCCACACACACTTTTATACGAGATACATTGAAAGAAGACGATCTTGTACGAACATATTATTTAACTGCAAATAGTAATAAATTCACTTGTATGCTATACTTTGAATTATATATGGAGGCTCCCATTGACATTTGTTTACTTTTAGATTCACTGATGTCTTTCAATGAGAGAGATGATGATATTTATGATATGGTTAGCTTCATTTTGAGTTTGGCTTTCGTATTTTACAATGGAAACCACCTTAAAACAGACAAAGCTCAAAAAAGCCTATGAAGTATTATCCTCTCCTTGCCTCCAGTGCATTGGGTGGAGGTCCTCAAGTTTCTATTTATCACCCTATCCCATTGCCCACCCCCTGATATATTTAGCACTAACCCACTATTACAAAACCTTTTTCAATTTAGCTAACAAAATTACTGTTTGTCATAAAATTTCAAATTATTTGAATTGCAATTTCCTTCTTTCATGCATCATCTAAATTTTATGAGCTATTCAAATGAAAAAAGTTTATAGCCATCGAGCCTCCATTACTTGCTTTTCTCTCGATCAAGTAGGATAGCGTTGGGGCGTTATTGACATTTGTTAACAATCTCTCGTATGGTGCGATGAAGTAGTGTCGATCCAAACTGGGCCATGGATTATTGCTGCATTAATGTGTCTCCTCCTCTCGGATACGTCGAATTTCCATAATTCCATAGAATGGCACCACTCGACTGCCACGGACTGTGAGTGTGGGTTTTATGTAGTATGGCTCCAACAGAGGTTTTATTGTAAACGATCCACAGCGTGAGTCACGTGCGCCAAGGCGTCACCATCTGTCTGGTCTGGATGGTTGGTGAAGGAGAGGTCAGGGTTTGAATTCCATATGGTTGTACTGCGATGGTAAATGGTTTCAAAATCTCCCTTAAAACTGTGCGCATAAATTAGGTGGACCGAGCATGTAAAATACTACTTAATGTAATGCTCGTTGCTCGCAGTGAGTATTCGCGTATAACAAGCACACCACGAGCATTCTTTGAGCCGTAGATGAGCCGAGCACGCGACGATTGAGCGACGTAGTGATCTCATTTTGCTTAAGGATTTCTGATGGTGCACTTTAACTAATGCATGTCTGATAACGAGGAAGCAAAAAAATAAATAATTAAAACGTCTGCCCAGTGGAAATGTTATTTTCTTGCCCATCACTGTTTTAAATATTTAACTATGCCCATTTTTCTGAGTACGGCTATGACCTATTTCAAAGATTATCTATAGAATCATTTTCTTAAAAGTAAGATTTCTAGCAAATCCATCTTAATAAATTATGTATCTATTAATTTTTTTAATTATAAAATAACTCCTCAACCCTGCGCCACCGAGTTAATGATGTAGCCCAGACGCGCAATATTTTTACTATTTACAAAGATGATACACATAATTTCCTTCAAAATAATTTTTAATTTATATAAATAATCTATTTTACTGTTGTATTTTTGTAACTGTTTTAAAGTACTCAAATGATTAATTGAATTTATGACATCATTGCCGAGGAAAGTGGGATTCATATTTTAATATGTAGAGTAATCTAAATTATATGGGTTTATTTATATGTGTTTAAGATATGTTTATTGAAAGTATAGCATGTGGCAAGTTAGATCGTTCATATTTTGAGTCGAATAGAACTGTTTTAAGTATTTTAACCAGATTAATCAATTTAGGAATTTTACACGTCAACTTAACCATACGAAACACCTACATGGTGTCCCAAACTCAGAAGATGGTTACACATCCACCACTTCCAGAAGAATACCAGAAAGTTCTAGCATACAAACCCTGGTGACATACTCTCTAAAAACAACTAAAATTGTAAGAGTTCTATTTTAAAAATATATTCGTTTGGGAGCTACAATTTCTAGTAAAATCCCTACCCACTTTGTCATTAGTGTAACATTCTCAGAACGACCTTGTCGCTCATAAAAAGGGACAAATGCTTTTTAAAATATGATAGGATTGCCCAAGGATTAAAAAAAATACGTCTCACTACCCGTTTAGGTTATACGCTTAGGTACTAATTACGATAATGGTTATATGGATTAGGAAGGTTATGTTTAGATAATGTGTACCCACATTTCTGTTGAGGGAAGGGAAAAATTGTACCCAACAAATCTACAATGGCACAACAAGACCGAATGCCTGCTCTCCTTGTTGATATACATACCTCGATGGCGGCTAATGAAAAGAGATTCAGACAACTATAAGCACGCCTTCCAGGGGTACCAAGGGCTGATCTACAACCCCCAGCGCAAGCAGTTATCCTACAACCAACTAGAGAGACGTGGAGTTCCCTTCTTCTTCCAGACACTCAACTCCATAATATAGATTAAGATTCTGCACTAAGAGTGTCCCTCACCCTGAAAGCTAAATATACGGAGTTGCCACCTGGTCGTGATAGACATCAAGCGGTGTTCTTGATAGCCCTGGCTTCACACTACCTGCATCTGCCACCAGCAGCTTGGAGCACGCTGATTCATCGGACAAATGTAGTCTACATTACACTTACTAAGGGCTGACCAGTGACGATCGCTGTCGGGGGTGGAGACACCGAGGACGTCATACACCCCCCGGGTTCTCGACCACCAACTCCAGCTCCAGTCAAGATCTACCGCAACCTAGATCCTGGACTAAGTATCTATGCCGCGCCTAGAGGAAGAAGTGGAAAAATGTTTCACTAGTTCAATGGGCGGACGGACATTATAAAAATGACTTGTCCTCTTTTCAGGATCCCCCATATATTGTTGTAATATACTTTTTATTGATTGATTATGTACAGTATATTAATAAAGGAATGGCTTGGGCTGGGCATCCCCTTGCCACTGTGACTCTCGTCCCAACATTCCATTTCACCCCGTAACAGTGACCTTGTTGGTACTATATAAGTGCGGGGTGGAATGGAGTCGGTATTCAGTCACTGTGCTTAGAGGAACCACCTTCACTAGACCAAACCCAGATTCAAACCTCGAGCTCCCATCAATTACCCCTCTGTGTTGTTAACTTGCGATAAAGTTAAAAGAGATACTCTTGGGAAAAAAAACGACAACAAAGATCGCTATATTATTTTATGCTGACGTATTTAAGACTATTCATGCCTACGCTATATATGCCATTTAATCACCAAATGGTGTTATTATACTGTTTATAAGAGGTTTAAAACTAATTAGATGTTGAAATATGTCATATTTAGAGAGATATTTCAATTATTCTAATGATATACCCTTAGACTTTGTTTTTTTTCCTTCAAAAATGTTCGATGCTGTGAATGTTATTATGGTTATTGAAGTTGAAACGAAGGCGATATAACCTTCAATTCTTACCTCAAAATGTCAAAGCTTTGCAAATTCTTTCAATGTAATTTGTGTTATTGTATAGGATGTATATTATTATCAAAGTTGATATTTTACGATCACCTTACCATATCTTAATCTCAGAAATAAGACATCTCATGTAAAACATCGTAGAAAATGAGCTAGATTTAAACTCTCATATATATATATATATATTTAAATAATAATACTTAAAATGTGATTTTTTAAACTATTTTTGGACATGCTGATACATTTCATTTCTATTTTGACTTGGAGGCACTTTTAAAATAAAACTATTATTTTAAAGTAAATCGCGTGGGCGTATGGAGAATTAAATATGAGGGCGTGTGGGGGTTTAAGATCCTTAGTTTATAATATGATTTTAGGAATTACTACTAAACCCCGAAAAATAAGAAAATTTATATTTTATACAGTATATTAAGATGTGTTGGGGAGAGGGGAGCAAGTGACGAAAAAGCATTTGATATACTTACTTCCCTCCTCTCCTCCCGTTAAATATAGAAAATTGGATGCTCTTAGAAGCTATTTAAAGTGGTTCTTGTTTGGGGACTTTTTGAAAATTATACTCTTTTAACAGCTATTTAGAATAGTGCTCCCGGAAAATTTTTGAGATTCGGTTATTCCAAGAAGCTATTTGAAATAGTCCTGCTTGGTAATATTTTGATGCTTCTTAGAACTATTTTAAGAAGTGCTCACCAGATATTTTTTATATAAATTAAATTCTCTAAAATATATTTGAAGTGGTTCCTAACAAGATTTTTTTTAAAAATTTTGGAATGCCCTAAAAGCTATTTAGAGTGTTCTTCACCTGATTTTTACATCATACAATTTTTTCTAATTGGAAGCCCAAGATATTTGGAATAGTCCTCACCTGTTTTTTTTAAGATTAAATACCTTAAGGAACATAACTGTCGCTTGGTTACAAAAAAAATTATATACATATAGAAGCTACTTGGAGTTGCTTGTAAGGGTATTTTTTTAAGCATCGGATGCCTCTAGAAGCCATTTTGGGTAATATTCTACTGGATTCTTTTTTTAATAAATGCTTATAGAAGCTATTTGTAGGAGTCCTTGTCTGACTATTTTTTTTAAAAATTTTGAATATCTTTATAAGTGATTTGCAGTTTGATACAAGGACATCTATAAGTTTAGTATTAACAACTTCGAAACATTAGGGAGAGGGGGTTAAACCCTATAAACCCCCAGGCTAGACAATAAGCTAATTATACTATAAGCACTTCAACACGATTTTACAAAATTGCAATTTCATTATACAAATTTTCTCCTTAATATTTAATATATCAGTTCATTATTATTTTATTTAGCCAGTATTTCCATGACCACTATTTGTGCGTTATTATTTTATGAGAATCTATAAAAACAACAAAACTTGGTTTTAATTTACATTGACAATCGCTTCGTATCCAACAATTTAATTTGTCTGATAATTATATAATATGATCGTGTACAAATTAAATAAATTATTGTTTCGTTATTTTTTATAAATAGATTATCTGCTTATGTAGCACTATAAATGACATGAAACAATTTTTATATCATTTAACAGTTGCAATAGCTAGTAATATTCGATGACCAAGCGTTTAAAATGTGCGTAATATTTGTAATAAAACACCACTCTACTCTAAACCTATATTACAAAACACAATAATTACACTTTTAAATCTGCAATAAGAAATATATGTGAACACAATAGCTTTAATATAAAACATGCATCATGTGACTGGTGAGGAATCACTAAAGTGAAATAGATTGATATATGACTGATGTGGCATCCGTTTTCCCTGAAAGAATAAGCTTAATTCGCTTGGTCTCACTAAAGTAAGACAGCTCTCTTTTAGAGCAAACGAAATGTACTATGGCATGGCCCCTGGTGGGAAGAAAGAAATGATAATCTATAGTCTGTTCACCTTAGGAATTGTTTTCTGAAAGGCCTTTTTCCCTACCAGAAATCTATTATGTAGTAGGATATTGGTTGGTAAAAATACCTTTTAGAGAGTAATTCCTACCGTGAATGGAGTATAAGCTGATAGAGAATTTATTTTCATTAGGATATATAAAGAATTTAAAAAAATATTTTGACATTACCAGGGCACCAGGCTAAAATAGCAACTTCCGTTTTACTAGCAGTACAGTGTATTGCGAGATTGACACTATATACCATGTGATCACTGGTGTGCGTGCTCATTATTCTATCGTGAGTCTTGAGCGAGTATATTATTAATTGTATGTTTTTCCTTATCATCATTTGAGAGTGAATTTAATAAATTTCTTATAGTTTTTTATTTACCTATGTCCTTAACTTATTTGCTTCCATCTGGGATTTTTCTGACCCAATAGGAATCCATCCTTGACGGTTACCATCTTTATAACCCTTGAGTATGTTCTTTTTCTGAAACTATAGCAGATGCAGGGGCTTAAAATAAATTATGGTTGTTATTGGTTTGTTTCTAGAATATTTTGTGAGATATTAAATTGAAGTTTTTAGATTGATTTATATAAAAATTAAAAACGATAGCCTAGAACACTAACAAAAAAAAAATATCTTAAGCTCAAAATATTCTCTTCTTTTAGTGACAAGAAATTACTAAAGATACACTTTGAAAGGATAAATCCTTATTTTTATTACATGATACATGTCTTTTTACATATAACTTTTTGATGGGTAAAAATAAAATACACTACTAAGAATAAAATATTATTAAATTGAATCCAACCAAAAGTATCAACGTTTAATTAAGGACACTCTCAAGAACTATGTATATTTATGAAAGTTAATTTAAAAAAATATGTCATTCCACACTCAACTATTATGTGAAGATAGTAAGTTAACCATCTACCTGTTGTCCATTCTGCAATACAAAAGGGACTCAAATCAAACATCTTCATTTAGAAAGCGATAGACACTCCAAACTTAATTTTATTTACTTGTTGGCGAGAAATTTGTCCTGGCTTGGTGCTTCGAAGATTTTAAAAGCTTTAGCCCGATTAAAGAAACTAAGGGGTTCATAGTTTGGGAAATAGTAGTGATAGATCAAAACTGGACCTTTTTTTTAACACTTTACCATAACACACTTCACAATAATGGTCTAGTCTAACACTATAATGATGATGTTTTAGACCTTGCGGCCAATGGAGCAGGTTAATGAGGAATATATAATTTATGAAAAATATGTACCTACGTTTGACGGGAGGTAGAGTGAATTTTATTTGAGGAAAACATCACCCTCAGTACACATAGGTGGAGAGATAATCTTGATCTCCCTTTCTTACTAAAATCAGACCTGAAGAGTTTGATGTCTAAGCCCACGTGTCCATCAATGGGTGTTAAAGCTTCGTAAAATATAATATAAAAAACAATTCACTGTTTTTCCATTCTTTTGGGTTGAGACTTTACCTATCGATCTCTTTCTTTGTGTTGTCGTATTCAAGTTTAATGTCATAACTTGCAAGTTTTGAAAGTCCTCGTGATTTATAAACTCCTTGTTCTAAAAAGGTCAAAGATAAATTCTAACACAGCCTCAGGACTTTAAGAGTTGCTTGTTTTTTGTTTTTTTTTGTTTTTAACATTTGTGATGCTGAATCTTCAATAATTTATTTAGCATTCTACTTCTTTTCAACTTTTTTTTTGTTTCCTTTACTTTTGGAATTTAATTAACAATGTTCTGTGTTTTCTTAGTTAAATTTGGAATTAATTAGATTTTCTTTATTGAGGGTCTTTTCTTTCCCTTTCTTGATTCATAGAATAAATACCTTTCCGCTCTGATTTTCTTACTTGCTGCTGGAAGGTTAAGTAATACTGTTTGCCTCTTGACATTATTATTATCTATCTTTTATTATTATTATTTTTAAAAACAATTTATGTAGGCCTGTAGACTTAACTGCTAAGAACACGCTACATGCAATAATACAACATATAATATGTATAATAAGGTTAAATTATTAATTTATTATTTCATATAAACATGAATGGCGTGTTTTCTTTAATATAAGAGGTTATAATTTAGTTCAAATCATAGCTAAAAGTATTGAAGGTTTCTTTTGGCACTCAATGAGAATCAAAGTGCATTACACCCTTTATATTTAAACAAGCTAATTAGGAGTCTGAAAACTTGAATTTTTTCATTAGAGTCAAACTCGAGTCGAATATTTCAAAAAGCTCAAAACTTCGAGTTAAGTTCGAATGTATTTATAATTTTAAAATGCTAAGAGTATATATTTGTTTATTTTAAAATTAAAATAGCGTATCTAAAATGTAAAGTCCAAGTAAACATGAAATGAAAAAAAATAAATAAAAAAATACCACATCCTTAAGATATTAGATTTTATATATGAAAACAACACGTTATTAAAATAATAATGATACTCATGTATATAAATAGTAAGACTATATAATTTTTTTTATAGTTTAAAAATGGAAATTTTTGTTTTTTAATTAGAAATAGAACTTGACAACACGATTTAAATAAATAAAAATATAATGGAAAAATAATTAATATGGTTTCTACAGTCATGTATTTAAGGATATTAAAATTACACTTCCAAATTACAAAATGTTAATAAAAGTGACGTTTTAATTAGCTAATATTTCCCCCAAAAAAGCCTTCGTTGATTTAATTACCCTATAAAAAATTAAGGATCACAAGTAATTAGAAATTTGAAATGTTTCAAATTTTGTTTATTAGTCCTTAATGTAATAATCATACACGATAACTTCTATTTCTTTCCATTCCCCTATGCATAGCTGGGCATGCGCCATAAATATGAACTCTCACTGGAAATTATTTCTCTATGAAAATTATTTAAATTACATTTTTAATGATTACAAAAGTTAATGTTTATACTTTGAAATAAAAAATGAAATGGTTAAAATATTTTTAATAAATCCTTTTTTTTCCATTAAAATGTGATAAGTTTGGGAAAATATTTTTTTCAATGTTTACCAAAACGGTTTTTAGACAGGCTACCCAACATTATTCTACACATAATTAGTTATCATATGCTAGTTTTATAGTTGAACGAATTAATACATGTATCTTGATATCGAAAACGATCAATATGTTTAAAAATAAGGTGGCCAAATGGCTAAATAATTGTATAGTAATGGAAATTGATAAAACTAAAGAAAAATGGAAAACAATCAATAAGTACTGTCAATGCTAAACTTTAAATTCAACTAAAATTATAATTTTTAGAAAGAGACCATGTAAATTTTTTTTTAGAAAACTTTTTAAAAGAATAGTTGAAAGTAGGAAGTGGTTATAGTGAAAGCTAAGATAAGATTATCTTGACAATTATAAAATTAATTTATAAATCAGGCAGTTAATAATTTGGTTAATGTATTACGTGAAATAGACAAGCACTAAAATGTACAATTTAAATAAAATGTTCATAGAGAAACATAGTGTATGTTATGAACAATTAGATAAAACTACAATGCATCAACTAAAAATATAATGCTCAAACTAGTTGATGAATAGTCTTAAATCATAAGTTGACACATTAAAATATTAATACAAAATATATAATATAGGCCCTAAAATATAACGTGATGTGGACAATGTTCTCAAGTTCCATAAGTACCATAATCATGGATAGTAATTATCTCGTTTCGAAAAATAAAATGTGTTGTTAAGACAAACTTTCTATAAAATATTTGAAGTGGTCCTTCCTCATAAACCTTTTAAATTTTGAATGCCCCTAGAAGTTATTTAGAGGGGCCCTCGACAAGAACTATATGCCTATTGTATAGACTATTTTTAATGGTTTTCACAAAATAAATTTTGAAAATTGGGTGACTTTCTAAGTTATTTGTAGTGTCCTCGTCTGGAAAATATTTAAAAATTAAATGTCTCTCGAAGTTATATTGAGAATGGGCCTTGTCTGGCAAATTTTTAATAATTGGATGATCTTGGAAGATATTTTAAATAATCTTTCTCTGGTAATTTTGATGATAAAATACTTCTATAATCTATTTAGAGTGGGAGACCTGGTGGTCTAGGGGTAAAGTGTCAGACTTCTGTACTGGCGGCCGGGGTTCAATCCTCGGTCCCGACACAGATTTATCTGATTACCAAACCCTTCCTTCACTTCTTACATGACATCTTGTGAATGTGAGGAATGCCAGGTCTCCACCGTGGTTCGGATTCCACGTTAAACTGTAGGTCCTACATTTCATCTCACAATCACCCTACCATTACACATTAGCGTAAGTGCGTATAACCCGAACGGGTAGTAAGACGCGGTGATAATAATAATAATAATAATAATAATAATATTTAGAGTGGGTTTCTCCCGAACAATTTTGAAGTTTAAACTTTCAATGTCTCTATATTTTATTTAGAGTTTAATACAAATCCATCTTTCAACTTCACGTTCTAAAATATCACAGGGGAGGGAGATAGATCTAAAAGGGGCAAATTCATTCCAGGCGAAGGAGGAGTTTACTCCAGTCCGAGGGAAACAAGTTTTTTTTTAAGATTTGTAATGCCCCCCTTACCCCCCCCCCCGTTCATACACTAATATCTTATTTGGTTTATTTGTATAATTTTTTAACTTTGTTGTCACTTTTACCCCAAAAAAATAGGGTGAAAAAAATTATACTTATCTTAGCTCAAAAAATATTTTACGCAATTGATGAAGTATTTAAATTGAACCTGATGAAGTTATTTTTTATTTAATTATTTTTAACCTCCATTCTCTGAACTAATTGTTTATATCAGCACACAGCCTAAAAACTAAATTAATTTTAGAAAAGGAACAACCTCTCTCGGTGTTGTCATTAATTCATTACTATGCTATGGGAAACCTCAATGATCAACTAGCACCCACACTGGTAGGCACGTGGTCAAATTGTCACGCTCATCTAGTCTGTACTGCCGGTACAAGAAGCTCGAGATACAAATCTCAACCTAGAGTTTTTGAATTTTTTCCCTAAATTAATTACCACTTTCCACCTACTCAAATTAATGTATGTACAATCTATACAGTTCCTTTAAATGATATTCTTGTCACCCCAATCGCATTAGCGTAATTATACTGGTGTATAATCCAAACGTGTGATGAGACATGAAAATAAATCTACATTTTCCGACCTTGTCAGGACCCAAGCCGGGAACATCTATCTCACTAGACAGTACGCTACAGACTAATTTAAAGGTGTAAGACAAGTGTTTAGTTTGTAAGAAATTATTTTGTATTAATGTAGTAATTGCAAAACCAGGATACAATGTTTCTCGTCAAGTATTTTCTTCATTAGCTAGTTTACCAATACAAAAACATTTGTAGAAAATGAAACGCTTTTCTTTATATAAATTCTCCCATTATATATTGTTTATTTAAGAGTTTGTAAAATAAAAGGCCTTAAGATTTTCTTACTAAATTTTGATTATTATGTATTTCATATATGTCCTCTGACGTAAGGTATTTTATATTCAAGAAATTATCTACTTTACTTTGTCAACTTGAAAATATGTTGGCATCTCTTTACGATCAGATTCTGTAATGGAAAGTTATTTAAGTCTTCCTTGGACCGATAGCTCATTAAACGTTTATTAGAAAAATAACTCTGTAAAAGAATAGTTTATAATTACGCTATTTTCTAATTTACTATATTATAAAACAAAGTTGATACAATTTTCATAATTAAGTTCTTGAAATTCAGTCGAGTAACCAATTGTTAACAAGGATCGGGAATGCAGGACAAAGCGCGATTGAAGTTAGAACACAAATAAAGAAACGAAAGGTTTTAGTTTTTTTTATCACCACGTGCTACTACGACGCACACCAGTGGGCACACGGAAAAAGAGGTAACTTTTGTCTTTTGTTGGAAATGCGTATCCAGTGTGTAGGCAGCGTTATCTGTGAGTTGGTCAGCGTGTCAAGTGAATGGGCTAGCGTGCCCAGTGTGTGGGCTTGCATATCCAGTGTAAGGGCTAGCGTGTCCAGTTTGTGGGCCTGCCTATCCAGTTTGTGGGCTTGCGCGTCCAATGTGTAGGCAGCGCAATCAGTGAGTGGGCTAGCGTGTCCAGTGTATGGGTCAGCCTGTCCAGTGAGTGGGCTAGCCTGTCTAGTGAATGGACTATTGTTACCTGTGAGTGGGTGAACGAGTAAGTCGTTCATGTAACGTGGCTCAGCACAGTGTGTTGTGCACGGTGATAAGTGGTGACATGAATGAACTGTGTTAATAATAGTATACGATTTTATGACTATTTTAAATATTTTAATAGTTTTTATGTGTTTTATTGTTATTAATTTGTTTATTTAGTTTAGTTAAATCTTGTGTGTTCCCATTTTCTTATTAGCTTACAGACTTAATTATTATTCTTATTTAATTTAGTGACTTGTTAAGTTGTAGTTAATTTAATTCAATTATTTTATGTGTTGATACATTTTAATAGTCTTAATCAAAAACTTAAATATTCCTTGTGAGTTTACAATTTTATTTAATCAACAGCGTACCCTAATATCCTTAAGAAATCACGGTCACACTGTGACGTCTGAACGCCCTGCAATCCCCACCACCCAGTTCGTATTCCCGTTACAACCGATATCATTTTTTTCTAACAACAAAGCCATATGTTGATAGGCACAACGAAAATCTTTAAAATAAATTTGTATTTTTTAGTGAGCTCTATGTATCAGTGCAATTATTTATCTCCTTGGAAGAAGCCACCATGACCTCTCCCTCTCCAAATCATTCTTTACTCTGACTCTAATCCGTTACGAAAATGAAAGAAAAGGACGGGCATTAAAATTTTAAAAAAAACACCGCAAGACCCTAACCAGACTATGTAACATCCTAAATGAATACAGTATTTTGTAAATATTATTTTTATGAGTGCTTAGCTTAAATATAGGCTGTAAGCGTATGGAACCATTGCTTTACATAACTCTTAGTCAATTAATGTGACTCCACCGGAACACGAAACAAAAGCTTTGTCCATAATTTGAGATACCGGATCAACTGTTGATACCAAAGTTGGGACTTAATTGGTAAAGCTAGGTTTGTGTTTTTATTAGCTAGTTTGTCCCTGACTGTAGAAGAACAATCTTTTGTATCTCATACAATTTTAATATTGTTATTTTTTATAAATACATCAATAGATAACTTATTTATTTTAATAATTTAATCATTTCTAGTAATAGTAATATTAACAAATCACTTATTTTATAATGTAATATTATAACTCAAAAATCCTTAACAATGCTCTAATTGTATGTACCACTTAAGCCTGCATTTCCTTAGAGTTTAGAGATGATCTCATCATATGATCCAATAAGCCTAGTAGAAATAAAGCATAGTTCACCGGCCTAGTTTGGAGATCATGGGATAAAGCTTTGTAAAGTAGTCTTTCAAAACAAATCTTGGGTGATGTACGTTGGAGACGGAACACACTTTTGACCCTCTTTCGTTACAATAATGTATCATGATTAAAATGTCACTAATAATTAAAATGACCAATCTGATGGTGATAAATGTTTATTATAAGTTAAATTATAGCATCGCGTCTTACTATTCATTCGGGTTTTAAGCTAATGGGTTAGAAATTGGAAAGGTGTAATTTAGAGGAAGTGAACTTAACATTTGTGTGTAGGGAGATTGGAAAACCATTGAAGAAAAACCAGCCCCAGTTCACCGGACCGAGATTTGAGCATTGATCTCTCCGTCCTCGGCATTCTATCTTAACCCTAAACTAACGCGTTAGCTAGCTACACCACCGAGGTGGGGGACAAATTATTATGTTAAATATTTTTATATTGTGTGAGACTAATTGTAAAATATAAATTGTTCACAATGAAAATGTGAAAAATATTGAGTGGGCTTTTAAGATAGTCCCGGTCCCCCTAAAATAGAAACTTTGGGGGTGGTTTCCAAAGCCCCTACCTGCCTATATTTCAAGAAACGCCATTACAATTGCTCAGGACCATTAGGGAGCTAAAGACCATACAAATACAGAGCATATGGACTACAGTAAGTCCATGACTTTTTTGGTGCTGACTGACAGCTGCCAAACACATGTTTTTTGCAGATAATATGGTTCGGCATAGGGATGTATAATTTGGTTTGGTAACTTTTCAAAGCCGTCAGCTGTCAGCTGTGAGCTGTCAGTCAGCACCAAAGAAGCCATGGGGCTACTGTATGTATACGAGCCTTCCAACAAATCCTGCTATGACATTCACGTCAGCCATCTCGCTAGAAGTAGCCACCACGTACGTTCTCACAACGTCAACGTGCCCAAACAAAGCAGGCTGGAGATGGTTTTTGTTTAGTTTATGTTCACTTCGTGGGAGATGAAACTTTGGGGAAGACTTGCTGGAAGATTGTCGTCGTGATGTAATCAAGTGATGCCAAAGGAGAGGAGGGGATCTAATCCGCTTTTTACATCCACCCAGGGGTGGACTGAGATGTTCCAAGTGACCTGGGACTACAAATATGACAGCCTTGAACTATTTATATTTTTATTAATAGTTAATTTAATCCTGAGAATATTTTAATAACATAATCTATTATTACCTCACTAATTTTTATTATTAATATTAGCACCGCGTCTTACTAACCGTTCGGGTTATACGCACTCACGCCAATGTGTAATGGTAGGGTGATTGTGAGATGAAATGAAGGACCTACAGTTTAACGTGGAATCCGAACCACGGTGGAGGCCTGGCATTCCACACATTCACAAGTTGTGGTTAATACACGTCTTGTCAGAGGAGAAGGAGGGGTTTGGAAATCAGATAAATCTGTGCTGGGACCGAGGATTGAACCCCAGCCTTACCTCACTAATAAATCCACTTAAAATACAATTTTAGACTTTATACTGACATAATAAAAATACTTCTAAATTGTTGGACAATAGCTGGGAGTATTTCTTAATATATTTATATTTTTGAAATGACCCTCCACCCGCTACTTGAGTGGATTACAGAGCTAATAGCAATAAGTATTCACTAAAAATTTGATTTTACATTTAGAGGAATAAATTGTTTATAAAAAACACTAAGCAACAACAAACGCGATAGTTTAGCATTTAATGTTTAATCTTTACATCCATTACTGTTTCCTGGTTCAGTTCTTTATTGAAACCATATATTTTCCAATACAAGTTGGCTAGGAATGTCATAGCTTCATATGCCTTATATTCTATCTTAAGACAAAGACAGGCACAACATCCAATCCTCAGCCGTCAATTAATCAATATGAAAGAGTGAACATATATTTTCATCAATTATACATTCTTGTCCATGCCTAGGATTGAACCCGGGACCCTTAGCTCAGTAGGCAGACACGCTACCGGCTAAGCTAGGCTGTCAGACTTTTAACATTTAATGTTATCTAAAATATTTGCAAATTATATATTCTGGACACACTCAAGACTTACTCACTCGAACTTTTGATTAAAATGTAATAAAAACAATCATTTAGCATTGAATGTAAGGGAGATCTCCTGGTGTCCTGGCAGCCATGTCCACCCCTGCATACACCTAACATCACCACGACACTGCGCAATGTCACTCGAATCTATCTAGTGTTCCACCCATGGTGCCACGAAATGAAATAAATTAGAGTGTTCCATCAGGTTCTAGATTATTACTAACTTTTAAGTTAAAGAATCATTTAACTGTACTCTAATGATAAATAAACATTTTTGTAAAATCTATGTTATTTTCTATGGCTTTTAGTTTTCACCACTTCTCACTACCCACTCGGACTGTATACATATACGTTGGTTACACAAATGGAGTAGGGAGCAGGGTAGAAATATAATTAAAAGTACTTGTATTTGCGCTTAGGGAAAGTGTAAACACATTTAGGATAAAACCCTCTCAATACGCCATAACAAAATTTGAACCGCGATCTCTTCGTCGCAGACTAATGCCGGGGTGGCGCATAAAACCATGTGACAGCTGAGGTACTAGATGTCTTGGCTTTAAAAAACAAATATTAAATTATTGATATGTATTGATATTTCATTGATATAATATATATGACTTAAACAAGTATGGCAGTATTTTATATTTTGCAATTTAAATATTAGAACAGATCCCAAACAATGTTTATTATTAAAAAAAAAATATTTAAGAAAGTAAAAATGGCTTAAGTACCTTTAAAAAAAATAGTGTATCAAAACTCGTTCAAGCACACAGCGTCTGGACAGTAATTCCCAAATCAGAATAAGGGAAAACTACTAGGTTCAATTAAAATAAATATTTATTTTATATCCAAACTGATTTATTAAGTGAGAGAAACTCCAATTATAATTTATTTCTGATTAGTATAAAGACTAATACTGTACGTAAAAGTAAATCAAGGAGACTTTACCTATCACAAATAAAGAAAGGAGGTATTCAGGCGTTTAAAACAATTTTAATTATTTTGTATGAAATTCTAGACAGATTAAATTTGTTACCTATTTTTTATTTAAGGAGGTAGTATTTTTGTCACCAATTTAGAGTTAGAATTAGGTGGTTTAAATCTCTTTTATTACCCTCCCTCCACTCAAAATTAAGTATATTTCCTCTAATTTCTACCTTACTCTTTACTACCCCGTCAATGTAAACATTAAATAACCCGAACGAGTATAAATATACACACCTACACATTAGAACGTCATATACTCCACCGTTATTCGAACTTATTGTGAAATTGATGTTTAATTCATTTCTGATAAGATGTTTTTTTAAATTTTGTTAAACTTAAGTATTATATCTTAATTTACAGCTATTTTCAAAATATGAGTCCTACATACATTTTTATTTATGCTGAGTTAACGCTAGTTGGAATTTATTTCTTGTTTTATCAGAGATTCAATCTACATAGAATCGTTTATGGCCTAGGATATATTTTAACGATATATTTGTGTGTGAATTGATTAGATGCATTTTCATTTTTTGTTTGTATAGTGCTTTATTTGATTTAAAGTATGGTAAATTTAGCTTACTTTAATTAGATAAGGTCTTTCTTTAAAAAATTTACAATTTTATGAAGTATTTAACTTTTTTAACTAAATGTTATAATATTATTTTGCAATAATTTTAACAATAGAACATTTATTTAAGTAATTGAGACAACATGTATTTAAAATATTTCCTCCCCTTATACGGCCATGTAAAAATGTGTACACTTTAATTTCTACTATTTCTAAAAAATATATTTTACTATTTTCAATCTGTATGTACAGTACTACGTACCTCATTTATCATCTTCTGGCTTCCTTTCTGTTCTTCTGGTTATTGTTGACTTTTGGCTTGCTTTTATATTTGTTTCTTACTCATATATTTCACATATTACATTCATTTATAATCAGATTAGTCAAATTGAAGAATTGCTTGCAAATTAAAATGGGGTAAAAATTCTTCCAATTCATTTGAATTGAATGAATGTTTATTTTTTTAAATATAATATTTTTATTTTAACACAAAATTACAAAATCACAAATGTTTAAAGATAATAAATAGACTATTATGAAGTTACTTGGTCATCAACACAAAAAAACTGTTATTTAAATGTCACTTTGATAATGGAATGTATCTGAACAACCTTGAAAGGTGGAGCCAGCTAAGACGACCAATGCAAGGTTAGCCAAACCCTGGGGGCAAAAATTTCCTTTTACTGAATACACGACCGAAGTACCTGACTACGAGGACAAACAGGTCATGCGATCAACAGATGCAACACGATTTACAGTCTCAGGTTTGTTTGAATCGCAGTCAATTGGGGTTTCGGAGATTAGCAATAGATGTGACAAAAATCTACTACATATTTATTGGTACAAAGTGAGAACCATAATAGTTTACATTTTTTTATTTCAGGGATTAGTGTGCACTTTTTAAGCCAACAGTTGAGTTTTGCTTCATATATATAGTGGTTTTTTTTCTGTTTACAAATTCAGATTATATCTACGTTCGTATATTCACACACATAGTAATGTAATTATGGAAAAGCAATGTCGATTTTGATAGCTAGGACCTAGATATTTGATAACTATATTTCTAACGAAAAGTTAATTAGAATGAGGGAAAGTATGTATTAAGAAAAATTAAGTACGTGATGGATAGAGTAAATAGACTACCAAGGACATCACACTTGACCTAGTACACAGTTGCTAGAATCTTACTTCCCGCTAGGGTCCAATGGATTCTTACATATTAGTAAGAGTTTGTTTATCTTCTAGGAATATGAAACTTGAACAGTATTATTGAAGCTGTGAGGTTGACAATATTTTGTGAAGTAATACTACTGTATAAAGTTGGTTTGACGTAAAGGGCTTCATACACTTCCTTCAGGCATAATCTGTTACATTATATTTAAATTATACCTTTCCTATGCTTTTCTCATCAATGTGAATATGTGAGTATCCCGGCTATCTATTAAGATGTGATTATAATTATTATAATTATTATTATGTGTTCTGTCAGTGTACTAGAACTGACAATGCTCCCTGTCCTCTTGTCTCCTCCTTCAGCTCACAGAATTTTCTTTTTTCCCTCGAGTCATCTTATATTTGCAACCTTCTTCTTCCTAAGCTCCTCTTTCCCTCAACATTTCCTTCTATGGAATTTTGCAAAAGACAGTTCCCCATAAATATGTGACCGAGCCAGTTTGCTTTATACTGAAGAATCACGCCGAAAATGGTTATCTTCTCACCCACTCTTCTTAGGACTTCATTAGTCACCTTGTCTATCGAGCTGATTTTATCAAGTCTTCTCCAGCACCCAATTTCAAAACTCTCCCAGTATTAGTTTAATTTTCCATTTTCCTAGGAGCATAAGTTTTTGCTTCATTCAGATACACGAAATAAATAAGAAAAAGAATGAACCACGCGCAATTTTTCCGCTAAGTATTCAAACATAATAAAATGCTAATGCCATTCTTATTTAATTAATTCCATCATCCCTTTCTCATTAAATCAAGTCTTTACTGTATTAATAAAACCAATCAAGCGGACGAGCAAACCTTTAAACAGAAAGGTCTTTAAAAAGGTTACAGGAATGTATTATACTCTGATCTTTAAAAAAACATAAAAAGATAATTTTTACTGTCCTTAATATTTACACGTTACATTACAAAGTACACAGGACGTGGAGAATCACAATCTTGAAGCTATGACTTGGAAAAATTCCGAATCAAAACAATCTTCTTGGCCTCTATTTTATATCTATGTGCTCTCGTTCCAAGTTATAACCAAGCACTCCTCTGATTCACTCCACCGAAAGGAGACGTGCCTGCCATATCCTAGTGGTCATTTTGAGAGCTAGACACACATACTGGGCCGCTTCTGTTTCTCTCATATTTTCACTTCATCCCTCACTTCCTGATTCGTTCTTTTTTATCCACTTGGGCTCTGCTGGGGAACACTCATACATACACCCCCTCTGAGTGGGTGGTTGGAATACTGGGCTGATACATCATTTTACTAGTATGGTTGGTTCACGTAGCACCCAACTTTCTCAAAATGTGTATTATAGCTTGGAAGAAAGTTTTCAAATATATGTTCTCAGTAAAGTATCCTTAAAAATGTTTTATTCATAAAAACAAACAAACCATCTTGTTAATCACAATAAACACACTTAATACATAATTTGAAACCAAATTGTTCTAATGTTTTTAACAAATTTTCATAAATAGGTAATTTTTTAAGCTACCCTAACATTATTTGTAATCTTAAAAATAAAAATTTATTCTTATTTATAATAAAAATCTATTCCCATTTACTCTTCTTGAACTCACTCTTCAAGGCCAATTTTGAAAATTTCAAATTTTAATCTGTATTATTTGACAAAGTAAGCTACCTTTAATTAATTTAGTAAATATAAAGACACATTATTATTTATCATGTAAAATAGTTATCCGATACCAATTTTGAACAAAATCGTTATAGATATTGCCCAGTAATGTTTCAAAAATTATTCGTAAGTAAATTACGTTTAAAAAAATTAGAAAAAGAAGCACACATAATTATCGTAAAGGTAAAAACTTAAGATATTAATTTTGAACCAAATCTCTCTATCCATTTTCTTAAAACTTGAAATTAAAAAATTACCTCAATAAACTACCCTTAAACTAATGTCCCCCTCCCCCCCATAAAACAATATAATGTTTTATTTGTCATGTCAAACACTCCCCAGATGAATATTTACAAAAATGTTAAAGCCATTTTCCAAGTATAATGAATTTCCAAATTTCACTCATCTGTAAACTATTATTTAACGAATTTTTACCCTAAAACCAATTTAGTTGGCCTACACAGTTTGATTTTGGAAGTCAAATGCTCCTTAGATATCCATTTTAAACAAAATAATTTGAGCCATTTTCAATACATTTGCAATTAAAAAACATCATCTTAAGATCCATCAAACCTTTTTGGGATCTGTGAGCAGGGACAAGCATACAAACAGACTTGGGGACAGACATAATTTTTAGAACCACCTTGTTGAGATAGGATTCACATAAAAAGTATAAATTTATCATAATCTCGATTTCAATCTTTTCAATATTACAATATCTCTTTACATGAGAAAGTAAAAATTTAAAATTGCAAAGTCAGCTATTCGCTGTCCATAGCCCCCATCCCTGGAAAGCATGAAAGGTAGGGGTAACTCTAATGGTTTTCCCCAGGCTATTTTTTTCAACATTTTTTCAACATTTTTAACATTTAGGTAGTAATTTAGAGAAGTTCCTTTAATTTTATCACCTTAAATACTTATTTTTCTTCTTTAAATATTTTCCTATACTCTCTGAGTCTCTGTCAGTCATACCACCCATTTTACGAGTGCTGTCACCGCAACACCCTGACCTTGGGATGAACACCACTGCATGGTTTAAATTCATATTGAATAATAAAATATAACAAATTAGTGCTAGTTCAACACTTTATCTCAGTCAGTATCGTGTTTGTCTACTAAGTTAAGGATCCCGGGTTAGATTTCTGCTATTTATGAAAAAGTATCAGTGGTTAAATGTGGATTTACCCTTTAGATGAATTAACGGCAGGGGGCTGGAATTTCTGCTTGTCCTAGAATTTAGTAAGTTTATAAGTTATATGCTGATATAATCATTCAGTTCAGAAAGTAGACGTTAAATATCTCAAATAAATTAACTGAAAAATTGTTTAGTGCTAGTAATATCAAAGGCTTTTAAACTGAGGAAACATGATTATAAAGGTAGTCAGCTTGGTCACCGAGAAAAAAAATATCAATCACTGTCAGACCTTCTGGCTTAAAATGCAATGATCTTTATTGTTTTTGTAACTATTTCACTATTATATGTAATGCACCCTTTGTCCTTTACTTACAATCACTCATAGTCATGTATGTCAATAAGAGATAAGGGAAATAAAACTACGATACTTATTAACTCAATTTAAAGAGGAAAGGCCGCTGATAGTTCTCAAATATATTAACATTTTATTTTGTGAGCCTATAAGAAATCGCTGTATTTGTTAGAGGAAAGCTGAATATAGAACCCTATTTCTTCAAGCATAGGGAAAAAGGTCACTGTTGTAATCATTTGACTTTGTTTTGTCGTAAACCATATTTTGAAATAACGCATCGTAAAATTAAATATTGCGTTAGAGCTGAACGTCTGCGCATACATTTTTCACTTACTGAAACGGCCTCATAAGGAAGACTTTTTTGAATAAACTGCACCAGGATTCTCCTGAAAATAGTTGATGGACCAAACGGTGTAAAATGTTTATTCTCTATACAACCAAAATTCTAACGAATGCATTAGATTCAGGAAGGGTAACACTAACTACTCCCCCCTTTTTTCTGAACAAATAAATGAGTTATTTAAATTATATTATATATTCATGGTAATTATTTTAATTTATTTTCCACTGACAATTTTTTATATTTAGCACCTCGTCTTACTACCCGTTCGGGTTATACGCTTTAAGTACTAATTACTCTAATGGATTAGGAATTGGGAAGGTTGAATTAGAGGAAGTTAACCCACATTTGTGTGGAGGGAGAGTGGAAAACCATTTAAGAAAAACCACCGCCAGTTAACCCGACCTAGATTCGAACCTCGATCTCCCCGTCCTCAGCAGTCGAGCTCAACACAACAAGCGCGTTAACCAACTACGCCACCAAGGCGGGTCACTGACCATTTAATGTTGCAAATTGATTTTATTTCTAAGAACACCAAAGGTAAGAGTGGATCACATAAGATCCCAGGTTCTCGAGAAATGACGTCAGGGAATGCACTAGAGGTTTTCCGAGGACTACCACAGGATCTAAAGTAAACTAAGAGTTCCTGGTTTAAAACCACAGCATCCATTTTATGAAGATGACTAGACAAAAATTACAATAATATAGTTGCAAATATCACTTATAAATCAACATTTTCAGTAACAGAACACAGGAAAATACATATTACACTTAATATATTTTGTTTAGTACTTACCAGTAAAAAATTAAAGAGATAAATAAATAAAAACAAGCACGGAAATAATAATTTCTCTAAATAGGTATACTGGTCTGATTAGAGCTCTTGTGGAAGGTTTGCTAAACACTCCAATAGTTTCTATTAGATTTCAGCACAATGCAGAAGCAGAAACTTTTGAAGCGAGGAAAGTATTTCGCTGGTCTGTTGTAAATAAGCAAACAGTTCGCTCGAAGGGGCTCAGCTCAAGCGCCCCTCTGCCGCCCCCTAGGCTTGTAACGGTTCCCTACATAGTTCCATCGCCCACAAGAGTTGGTACAACTACTTTTGGAAACCACTGATTTACACGACTAAGTTTAGAATTTGTGCTGCCTTGTCTTAATAACGTCAACTTCATTAATTACGCCGAATCAAATAATTGTAAGCCTTGACATTGGAGTCATTAACATGAACAGAAGTTGGTCAGGTTGGTTATCTAAGTGTCTCAATACCGATCTTTGGCTAGCGCCAATCTTAATTTTGAGATTATATTCTTTCTTAAGAAATGACATTTGGAGAACTGTTTAGCGAATACAAACATATATTTTGCGGTCAACATTGATAACATTGTATTATATTAATAGTGTAATTGTATAGGTATTAATAATCTTTATCAACAGTGAAATCTGCAGATCACATGAAGATATGAAAGTAGTCCTAGTAATTTTTATAGCTGTCAGATGTGTCCATTCTTAAGGCTGTGCAAGAGTGGTAATATTTTATTTTATTTTATTATTTTTTATGGTTGTGAGCCTTTTTAATAGAATAAAAACATTA
>CABEEJ010003500.1:69520-81680 GCA_901482245.1 Timema douglasi | reverse complement strand
TGCTAGCATTATTATATGATTGAATGCTAAAGTATAAAGATAGCGCCACAAACACAAAACAAAATATTTTTCGAGAATAGGAATAAAAATCTCAACTAAAATCATTCATGGCTGCACTAGTGAGCACATAAACTAATTGCAAGGCTCATTTAGTCTAGCCTACTGGCAACGGAAAGATCAGGGTTCAATTCGCAGCCGGTCATTCTCGAGATATTTTTTCTAAATGTTATTCTTTTATTTCTATATGCAAGTACAGGCACATTTCACCTACATTCTACCTTCATCACCCCTACCCTATTAACGGCAGTAAATTTGTATAGCCCAAACGGTTAGTAAGGCAATGAGCTAAAAACTAAAGTCGAAGAACGTCGAGCAAGACCTTATTTAGGGTGCTGTGCTCATTATAGGAGCCGGGGAAAACCTTACTAAAATGCCAAATAGCTATTTGTGCTAACTTATATAAAGTTTTTTAATCTGCATATTGTTATTCTCATTAAAAAAAACCTTTATATGAATTAACACATTGAGGAGCTTTGAGCGCAAAATCACCACTCCTCTTTTGATTCAAAAAGATGTCAAATAAATAATGTCAATAGATATATTGTGTTTGTTTATTTCTAAGAGATTCTTAAATATTTTATTCCTATAAACTCACTAGGTAAAGACAAATATTTATGGTGATTTAAAAAAGTAAACTAAAGATTAGGGCTAATGTTAAAGGGTGTTAAATTAGTGGAAGAACATATTTTAAATAATGGCTGTTTCCATGAGCTACGAGATTTTTTAAAATAGTATATTGACTTTATTTATGACTAATTCCCCTTTTTTAATTTATTGTTTTGCAAACTTGTGTGCATTTTTATGTATTTGAAATATCAATTTTGTGTTGACAACTACAAATATGTTTTATGTAACATACTGTTTTTGTTTTGACAAACGCTATGCATTTTTATTAATTTATTTTAAACAAATATTATTTAAGCAAAGTTTTTTTATTGCCACTACATGAACGTCATTGTTCAACGCTCGATTTATTTATCTGACCATAACATAATAACTGTCCAGATAGCTAGACAAGAGACTTATTTTCAAATAATGGCTTAGGGTGAAATCATCTCACATGTATAATTTACTAGCAGGCTGATCCATTCTTTGTACTATATCAAACTATTCAGATTAGGACGTTCAACATCCGGCTCCTAGCATTTATATAATTTCCTTGCACAATACCAAGCTAACTATGGCAATCATAATTTAAATTTCATGCTCAGCTTTCACTCATAAATTTGAAATTTTAACACTTTTCTTATTCTCTGGAGTACTCCCCCTACCTTTTCCACAAATTTCAATTTTCTACCGAAATTAAAACGTCTTTCTTATTGTGAGTCCCTCTCCCTGCTGGAGCCCATTTAAGAAATTTCTCATTTCGTTAATTTTCCTTGTTAAATGAGGTGGTCCTTCTAAAGATCTTCGAAATTTCAATTTTTCATCCTATCTCGAAGCGGCTTAGATTTTTCTGAACACACACCTAACCTCACTTTTGTTTTTTATATATTACTAGCATGAAGTACAGCTTTGCCCGGAAGAATAGTTTAGGGTAACTAAAAGGATTAAAAAGGATAAAAATTAAATCAAATTAATTTTTAAGGGTTATGTAATAAGTTAAAAATAAGGTTCAGGTATATAAAGGGGTACTAAGGGAAAAGTGACAGACAGACAGACAAATGGCATTGCGGAAACCATGTTTTTGGTTTCAGGGGGTCATGAAACGTTGACATTTATCGAAATTTCGAGTTAGATTTTTTTGACAATCACAATACTAGTAGATATAGATCGTTCCTTGTATTTATTTTTGTTCTTTTAAAACAGTAAATAAGGTAGTTTTAATTCAATATTTATCTGATTTTGGAATTGCATACAATATATCGAATCTAGTATGAATTTGCTTTTTTTCAATAGGAAATTCAGGGGCCATTTTTATGTGTAGAGCATTTATTTCTTTTAAAATAAATAAATGCTCTACACATAAAAATAACCCCTGAATTTCCTATTGAAAAAAAGCAAATTCATATAAATATATATAATCTTTTCCCATTTGCTTGTAAAACTTTTGAGCCCCAAAAATAGAAAAAAAGGAAGAAAAAACGCTTTTTTAAAGTAAAACTAATAAAACTTAATCAATTTTCATATGAGAATTTTAGATTAGTTAAGCAAATGCAAGCTTGTGCTGAAAATAAGGTTTTAGAGATTATCGTAAATTATACATAGATCCTTTACCTTTAAATAAAAATATTTTGCATTACATTATATATTATAAGCAGCACCCAGAAATAAATAAAGTATACACTATACAATCAGCCCTAAGAAAATTTACTTACTAATATGAAAATCTATTTGTAATACACATTACATGAACAGAAATATATTTTTAAAGAAAAAAATATGTACACTTTGATACTTTTTTTTAAAGTTTGGGATCACATAAAACGTTAGATCATAATCTTGAGGCCGAAAATTTCAAAGATTATGATAATTTCTTTAGCCTATGAGAAAGTAAAAAGGCGAATATTTTTAATCAATATTATTCTAAATAATGTTAAATTCAGTAAAATTAGATAGTTTAGGAACAAAAATAAGTCTGTATTCAATTATAAAGATTTAATATTATACACTAATATGAAATATTTATTCAATGTAAACAGTTAGTAAGACGAGGGGCTTATAAAATATAAAAATATTTTCAATAAATGAGTTAAAAAATTAATATTCACATGCACATAGCCCACCACACGCAACAAATACATTTTAAAAATCGGTTTGAATCAATAAGTTATTTCCTGCTCCTACTGTCAAATGTAGGCCTCAACCTAAATTACAACACCTACTACCTTTCAAAGGGGCGGGGGTTGGACTAAGCAAAGAGAGAGGAAAGGAACAATAAGTGCATTGGTCTCACAACCCAGCTCTCGTGCGCGCATGTGTGTACACACACACACAAGAATATTTCAGCTCATGAACATTTTAAAATTATAAGAGGTTTGTGGATTTCTATTTGACTATTCTAGCGCCTTAAGAGGGGGCTAAACTATCCTTTGAAAGTCAATACGCAGACACTTCTCTTTAAACTAATGTATGGATAATGAATAAAGATAGATACATCTTTTGTAGTATTTTGCAATGAAAACACAAAATTTTAATTCTATGTTGTCAATTTTTATAAAAAAAGGTTTTAAAATTATTCATAATATATGTCCCAATTTAGATAAATTCTTATATATTGAAAAATGTAAAACTCAAATATCTTACCTTAATTTTAATTTTTAGAAAAACTAGTTCAAGTTTTACCTCTTTTCTAAAATGATTGCTATCATTTGCTACCATTGTCACAACACAAAAATAAGAAAAATGATATTTATTTGCCAGTGAGACCACCATGTTTCGGAGAGCAGTGTGACATAGGTTCTTTTCTCCCTGTGCCTTATTAGTTTATGGCTTAGCCTGAGTGGGTGTAGGAGTCCTCGACCGACCTGTCAAGTGGCAGTTTTTAAAAAATATGAAAGTGTGTCTGAAATGAATGAAAAAGATTTGCATGTGGAGAAGTATGGTTATCGAAATCTATATTTAAGTGCAAAGAGGAAAAACATAGAGTTTGTCACTATTAAACTGGATGAAGAGTAGGTAAGTAAATTATATTAATAATCTAAAATAATTACATAGAAGGACTGTAAAGCAAAATTTATCTTTCAAAGAATTGCATAATTTAAAAATTGCAATGCATCTCATGTTTCATACAAAGTAAAGATAAAAATAAAAAGGATTCTCGGCATTAGACTAACATTACTAAATCTAATGTGTTATTAAATAAATTAGTAAAGCTAACGTAAACTTATGTTTATTATCGTCTTGGAATTATTTCAGTAACATTATTAGTCGTTACCTTGTCGTTGATGGGGTTGGTAGGGGGACTTTTAGTAACCTTCCTTTGAAGGGACGCGACCAATAAGACATTCACCATTCCAAAAGGGTTTGGCTTTCATGTTTTATCTTCTCAAACTCAATTTAATTTTTCTTTTCTTCTTCACCCTTATTTTACTTGCCTTTTCTGTATTTAATTTTTTCTCTTCTTTTATATGTTTTCAGTAATTTTTAATAGGTATAGAGTTCTAATAATAATAAATAATTGAATTGATAATTTAATTTAAGTATTCACTTTTTAAATTATTTTTTACAGGTTTTATTTTGAGTGCTTACTCCCGGAAGTAATAAAGCCACAGTATGGCAAAAGATTAAGCAAGAAAGATATAAAGGACCCATTTTATATAAAAGAAGCAAGTATAAACAAATCTAGGGAAAAGAACCTTCCTTTTTAAATGTGACTGAATAAATATTAAGCTATGGGTGTACGAGTGTTGATCGGCCTCTTAACCCTTTTGGTTTATTTTCTTTACAATATTACAAAGGTTCTATACAAAACACCTACTTTTTGAGTGTATTCAATTTTTTGTCTATAAATTCTTGGTAAAAAAATAATAAAAAACTTAAATATGCCTTGACAACTATTTTAGAAAGGGGGAGGGGGAAGTTTAGTGTAGATAAGTGTTTTAGACTTTTTTTTATATAAATCCAAAATGCTTAGTTCTGAGCATTAACTCCATAGCGTCAGCCCGCCATTTAGCCATACTGACTGCGGCCACTACATGCCGGCGATGATAATGCCTACTTTTTCAGATAGAGGGTAGGTATCATGTGGTCAGCACAATGAACCCTCTTGCTGTCAATCTCACTTTTCAAGACTGGAGCACTACTTTTTCATTCAAATAGCTCATTTGTCCCTCACAAGGCTAAGTTTGACCCTGTTTCAGACCCACTGCTACACAGAAAAATCTGGAAGGTTCTGGTATCAAACCTGTGAGCATAAATTATTAATAATTCATAATATTTATTTCCAAACTAGAACAAAGTTATTCAAAGGCTTAAGATTATTTTTGTTTTCTTCTTTTTGATTGTTATCACTATTTTAAAGTCATTAAACAGGCTATACAAATTGGTTAGTATTTATAAAATAAGTATTAATGTGGACAATTATTTATCTGTCCAGTAGTCATGAACTAATGTTGATTTTTTTTAAATACTTTAACTCTTTAAATCTACACTAATTCTTTCACACTCCCTATCTCTCTTGTATGTTGCTCACAAAGTGTTGACCTTAAAATAGACCCTTGAGCAATATCTCTTTTGCAAGCCAACAATCCCTATTAGCCCTTCTTTTCCCCCAATAATAACATCCCAGTCAGCAAGCAATACAACAAAGGAGCATGTTGTTTGCTACTCAGCTTAAGAAAATGCCAATCAACTCTGTGAGACACTTGGCTCCAAATCGTAAATTTACACGAACAATAATGCATGTGGATCATTTCTGATTAAACATTAGTGGAGAAAAGAGTTAATAGAAGTTCCTAATACTGAAGAATGTTGAAAAATTATTTGATATTTGGATAAAAACTGCATTGAAAAGGCCGTTTTTTACTATTTTATAATGGCTTCATAGTTAAGCACAGTGCTCAAATCTTTATTCTGTCGTAATAGGGACATACTCGTACTGTAATTATTAACAAGAAAGTTTGTCACTTTGACCCCCATTGGCACTGCGGGAAATGTCAAGTCAGCGTTCAAATACGAATGCATTGCACATATTTCTGGCATGTCTTGAGTCTTTTCTTTTCCCTTTAACTCCTATACCTCACGCGAGCTGAGTTGGGCCTGCAATGATGCACGATCTTAAAACTTATGAGCCATCACTACCTGATTATAGGTACAGTTCAAAAGATCGCTGAAACTAATTTGGTTCAATCTGCTTTAATAGATTGTGCCTTCAGAATCTGCCAGACCCTCAAAATAATCATTTATTACGTTTTATTTTAGTTAATCTTTTAAACATGTTTAAAGGGCTCTTTTGTCAAGAAAAAGCTGGTTGAAAGTAATGGGAGAGATTGAGAACTCATTTTTGATCTCTGATTCATGTCATTTATTAACAATGCAAGTACCAGATTTGGTGGTTGAATAGTGTGAATTCACACTCTCTCAATAGACTGGTCCACCGATGATGCGATTGGGTTTCAAATCCCACTAAGTGAGATTATTTCTAAATGGTTTTACACTTCTTCTAAATTATACCTTTCTCATTACTAACATATTAACGTAATTATCACATAAGCTTTTACCTAAACAAGTAGTGAAGTACAGTGACAAAAAGAAATGTAATTAATAGATAAACAGTTTTAGTTCTTTGTGATTATGATATAAGCACCAATAAATAGTGGTCTACAAGATCACGTCTAGAGTTGATCTTGAGCAAGTTTCTCATGAAGTTTTCAAGTATAAAGCAGAGTCTAGCTTGGGTTGAATGAATTTATAATTTTAGAACATAATTATGTAGGTTAAAAACAAATGTTTTAAAATCTTAAATTGTTGTTTTTCAATAATTATAGAAATAATTATAGTTATTTGAAATAGATCCCTAGACTAAATCATGGTTTAAATTAGGAGGGATAGCCAGCACACTTACCTTGGTAATACTGGAGTAGAAATTGTTTAGATATAACACTAAAAAACACATTTTTAAGGACAAGCTTTCACTGTCACAGACAGCTTCATCAGGTCAAAAGAGTAAACTAATAATTATAGGAAATTTTAAATATATTGTGACTGTAACAAAAATTAATTGTGATCCGATTTAACGTTCCTAAAGTTAAAAAGATTTTTTTATGAAAATATGGTTGAATGTGAAGATTTAGCCCCACCAAAAAAAAATTATTCTCTGTCCATCTAAGCTATTTGTGTTATAAATTTCCAACAGAGCTATATCTTCTTTTACCTGGACCTCACACTCTCTTGCTGAGCTAAACACAACCCACCAAGTAGAGAAAAGAGTAAACAAAAATAGTCATTCATCAGACACAATCAAATTTCAGCCAAGGCTCCAAATCAAGTCTTCACAGAGTCCTACCAATAAGTTTATCTTTCTCATTTCTGTGTTGTTGCAATATACCACCAATAAGAGAGTGGTTCAAATCTTAATTATTTTTTTCCTTCAATTACCGTTATAACATAGTCCTTTATTATGATAGTTCATTTGACAGCAGTCGAACGCAAGTGTTCTCAGGGTAAATTACTTGCATCGGAACCTGATGTTCGTGGGTTCAGCCAGTGTCGACAATTTTTTCTTGAGCAGGGAAATCTGTAGCACAACTTCCTTCGGAGGGGAAGTAAAGCGATCGGTCCATGTCAGTGTTGGCAGGTAAACAAACTCTGAAAGGTATGTGAAAATACCTTTCTTGGCAAAATTGGTAATCTCTTTTGTTCTTGCTCATAGAAATTTATATATGCTGATATCAGTCGATTCAGAAAGTTCACATTAAATACCTCAAATAAATAAAAAATTAGCATCAATAGTTTTGGATTATGACAAAAAAATAAATTTTTGTTGCTTTTTAAACTCCTGTTGATGGTCGAGATAGGCTAACCTTGTTTGAACAAACATGCTAAATTCCTATTTTGATAGGAAGGGCCTTTTAGAAAATATAAGCTACACTCCAATTTCAATAGAAAGGGTATTTTGGAAAACATACTTTTATGCTGTCAAAGTAAAAAACATATTATTTTTTAAGTATTAATAATATCTATCAAAAGCTGCAGATCATACGACTTGGCATATGAATATGTGAACATCTAACTTTTCTTCCTATGAAAATTGTTCACGTGAACTAAGGGAAAACCTTAAGAGAGAGGTGGTTCCAGGTAAACTAGACTGTTTAGAGGATACCATATTCTGCTAAAGAAATTTTCTAGAACAACACTATAAGGAAGCCAAACTGAAAGGATAGTTTGGATCGGCCTGGATATGAACAAACACACTTCTCTCTTCATTTCTTTACACATTCACAGGCTTTGTCTCCACAATGTTAGGACAGACTTCTTACCAGCACCTGTAAGCATCTCCCTCATTTCCACCAAACATGCCTTGTCTACTATCTTAAATATACCCACACTTATCAAAATAGGAATAGTTCCTTAAATTAATTCAAATGCCACAACAATCCAATCAGAAATTTCCCTTCAAGAACCTGCCAAGGAAAAGGGACCCATGCACAAACCACAAGTTTAAACTGTATCTGTGACAAACCTATCCTCTTATAGACTTTTTAAAACCGAAACCAGTGTACTAGACAAGATATTGTCATATTCGCCCAATACAAATTTTGACCACCTCGCTCAGGTATAAGATGCATTAGCTTATGCGCGCACCCTTAGACTCAAATTCCACTTCAAAAACATCCCCCCTAGCTCTGATCTTGAGAAAACAATTGATTCAGCCCTCACAAGATTTAGGCCATCCTCAGACTGAGATCCTCCACCTCTGCCTACAGACCATCCTCTCGAGCAATACATCACCTATTTTCTATCCAACATATCTGATCCACACTTCACTGTCACTATGCCAAAAACCAAGAATCTAAATTTCCAACGAACAGAAAGCAATACAATCCCTTCGTACCAACAAGGATATAATTATTCTGCCTGCCGATAAAGGACCCACTACAGTTGTTCTTAACCGCTGGGACTACATTGACGAACCAATCACTCAGCTTTCAGACCTGTTCACTAACAAACTCCTCCACAGAAGAGACTACAACAAATAAATTAAGGAATATGTTCAGCGCAAGGGCCCCATCAGAAACTTTCCCCTTAGTCTATAATGCTTCTTTCCACTGTTAAACATCCAACTATTATACTCTACCTTCTTCCCAAAATTTACTAAAGACTCCTCCCACCGCCAGGACGTCCCACTGTCTCTAGATGTGGTTCTCCTACAGTAAGAATATCTGCCTTTGTTGGCTCTCACCTACAACCCTTGGTAAAAGCACTGCCAACATACATTCAAGAAACCAAACATTTCCTAAACTGCCTGCACCAAATTGGGAACTACCCCCAGACTCTTTCTTAGTCACAATATTTATCTCACCGCTCTATACACCAAAATCCCCCATATTCATAGGCAAGTTGCAATGGAACATTTTTTTAAATCTTCAACCACAAAATTCCGCTTCTTTCCTGCTTGAATTAGCCAGAATCATTCTGGAAAAAAACAGTTTTCGTTTCCTTGACAAACATCTGTAGATCAAGGGTATTGCCCTGGATACTCAACATGGCCTCTCCGGTGCTAATCTCTCCACGGGACAGCAGGAAGAACGTTTCCTATGTTTCATTCTCTTAAACTACTAATATGTTTCTGGTACGTTAATGATATTTTTATGATTTGGACACATTCAATAGATATGCTCAAAAACCTTCTGGAAGAACTTAACAATTCACCCACAGTATCTCACCATAGCATGTCAACTATTTGGACGTTGATGTCTTCAATGAGAAAAATAATATTCGCAAAACAGTTCACATAAAATCTACCAACCACCAAAAATATCTCCACTAACGCAGCAGCCACCCACCTTCTTGCACTAAGAAGTCCCTCCCCTGCAGCTTGGTCATTAGGGCCAAACACATATGTTCAGACAGTAGTGACCTCACTCAATATTGCAATAAACTTTCCTCAGCTTTTCAAGAAAGAGGGTACCCTTGAACACTCATTGATACTCAAATTTCCAGAGCACTCTCAAATGATTCTACAAATCACACAATATTCTGACTACATCCCTTTCACCACCAAATAACATTCGAGACTGCAGAAAATCAAAAATATCCTCAATAACTGCTATAACTTTCTATTTCTTCCATTTAGACACAAACCTTCTCAGCTCTCCCCCAAGAATTTCTTTCAAACAGCCACCTAACCTTGTTACCACCCCTCTACTCTCTTTGTAACTCTCTTAGGCAATAAGGTTGTTAGCCAAGCACCCCTTTCCCTTCTTCGTGGCCTCCCGGCCTAACCAACTAGTGGGAATAAAAGGAGCAGACGGACAGCTAGTTGGTCATCCGTTACACAGCCGGACAAAAACCCCCTCGGGGAAATAAATCACAGTTAAGAGTTTGCATGTGCTTTTCTTGTAAAAACTGCCCATCATAACCCTCCTTCCTACTTCCTCCTGCCTGGTTCACCATGTTAATTCACCGAACCCTCCTTCCTGTATCCTTCCTGGTTCGTTATGGTAACTCACCAAACCCTCTTTTCCTGTCCCCCACCTGGTTCACCGCGGTAACTCACCGAACTGTTCTTCCTGCCTCTCGCTCGGTTCACAACGGTAACTAACCGAACCCTCCTTTCTGCATCCTGCCCGGTTCACCGTGTTATCTCGTTGAACCCCCTTTCCTTCCTTCTAGTTCACCGTGGTAGCTTGCAAAACCCTCCTTCCTGCCAGTTCACCACAGTATCTCGCCAAACACTCCCTCCAACTTTCCTCCCCACCAAACTCAAATGAGCTCTGACAAAAAAGGGTTATACCAGTCAACCAACAGAGCTCTTTAAGATCTAGCACCCAGATCTATGGAGTACCACAATCTCTTATTATCAAGCAGGGGTGATGTCAACTTTCACAACATTCTAGTACACCAAAAATTGCTCGACCCCAACCAAACTTTCACCTCAATAAACACAGCAAAAGGTTCAAACCCATATATGAAACAATGCTGCAACACCTGCAAGATCCACCCACCCAGAAAGATCTTCAATAAGGATACGAAGAAGCAATACCCCATACAAGGCCACTTTGACTGTAACACATCCTACTTCAATGTATTTTTTATGAGGCTGAATATAGTGGACTCACAACAACCCCTCTTTGGATGAGCTCTATATAGAAACTGGGGCTTGCAAAGAGTTTCGGCCCTGCTGTGCCATCCTTGCTGTTCATAATGGGTTAGCTACGTGCCGTGCTGTTTGTTTCCGTGCCATCCTTGCTGTTTATAGTGGGTTAGCTACATGCCGTGCTGTCTGTTGCTGTGCCGTCCTTGCTGTCTATAGTGGGTTAGCTACGTGCCGTGCCATCCTTGCTGTTTATAGTGGTTAGCTACGTTTCGTGCTGTTCGTTGCCGTGCCATCCTTGCTGTTTATAATGGTTAGCTACCAGTCGTGCTGTCTGTTGCCGTGCCGTCCTTGCTGTTTATAATGGTTAGCTACCTGTCGTGCCATCCTTGCTGTTTATAGTGGTTAGCTATGTGCCGTGCTGTCTGTTGCTGTTCTTAATGGGTTAGCTACATGTCGTGCCGTCCTTGCTGTTTATAGTGAGTTAGCTACGTTTCCTGATGTCCGTTGCTGTGCCGTCCTTGCTGTTTATAGTGGTTAGCTACCTGCCGTGCCATCCTTGCTGTTTATAGTGGTTAGCTACCTGCCGTGCCATCCTTGCTGTTTATAGTGGTTAGCTACGTGCCATCCTTGCTGTTTATAGTGGTTAGCTACGTGCCGTGCTGTCTGTTGCCGTGCCATCCTTGCTGTTTATAGTGGTTAGCTACGCGTCGTGCTGCCCGTTGCCGTTTCGTACTAGCTGCTCATAGTAGGTTTCCTCCTTAAGAAGAAATGAAGAGAGAAGTGTGTTTGTTTCTATCTAGGTCTAGCCTAACTTTAGGTACATTACTGTAGTGTTTCTACACTGTCTTATTAGACATTTCCAAGCCATTAGGCAATAATTCATTTTATTATCATTAAAGTCAAGTTAAGTAATGTGAGTTTTTTTATACCGTACATTTACAAACAAGTGGCAATGATTTAGGGGAGAAATTAAAAAAAAAAATGTAATAAAATAGTTCAAACAAACAAATGTATTTATCAATGGGGTATATTTTTTTTTAATGTTTTCATGCAAATAAATAAATATTCTGAAAATTGAAAAATGACACCTGGACACGGGAATCGAACCCGGGACCTTCGGCTTAGTACGCCACTGCTCTTACCACTGAGCTATCCAGGATTCGTCCCGTGCCCATGGTCATTCTTCACTCATAGTTTAAGGCAGAGTCTGAGATAGACGTGGAAGTCGTCAGCTTATAAACATGTGATTATCTAAGATCACAGCCATCAGACAACGCAGCCATCAGCGACTCGGTAGTTGGCGATTTTGCGGCCAATTGACAATTATATATATAATTGTACAGGATTGCATATATTAATGAAACAAATAGCCGAAACTATTGTTAATGCATTTTAGTGAGG
>CABEEJ010003500.1:0-59814 GCA_901482245.1 Timema douglasi | reverse complement strand
TGTCAAGCACAGTACATTGGTCTCACAACAGAAACACTAAGAAAGAGAATGAATGGTCATCGACATGACACAAAAATGAAAAATAAAGAGAAGCCTGTAGCAGCACATGCCGAAACCCATAATTGTGACTTTAATAACTGTTACACAACCAAGGTGGTCAAATCCCTGAATAAAGCAATATGCAACCCTTCACAATTAAGGATATGGGAACTGGCCCATCAATATATCATCAAATCCAGACAAGCCCCCAACCTCAACCTTAGATAATTCCTCTCCTTCCTACCAGCACACTTACTATTAGATTCAATATAACATTATTCATAGTGCTGCTATCTATACAATGATTACATTCAATATAACATTATTCATAGTGCTGCTATCTATACAGTGATGTCATAACTGAAAAACAGTCAGCTGTGGACAGTCAACCTTACAGTTCAACCAAGAAATCAGTCTACTCTCCTGACCTGATGAAGCTGTCTGTGACAGTGAAAGCTTGTACTTAACAATGTGTTTATGTTTTTTAGTGTTATATCTAAATAATTTCTACTCCAGTATCACCAAGGTAAGTGTGCTGGCTATCCCTCCTATTTTAAACCAAAATAAAATTTAAAAAAGCCTTTGGAATATTAATTAGGTAATATAATATAAGGCATTTTGGCCGCACAAGTGAAAGACAAAGAAGAGTTCAACCACACATTACCAAGTCTCACCACCTGTTTAGGCATTTGTTAGTTACACTAATGTTTCAGGAATGAGGATGGTAGAGTTTGAAGGAAATGTAACTAAATTTGTGTGGAGGCAGGATTTGAACCTGTCTCCCCATCACGAGCAATCCAATCTAACACTAGAGTGAAGAGCTAGACCATGCTACCACTAATATAAGTTCCCAGAGCTTAAACTATGTACAACAGTACTCTTACCAACATTTATTAAGGGTTGAATTTGCCTAACTATGAGGAGAGTTATTAATGTCAAGTGATCTGCTTCAGTGGTCGATGGATACCACTCTCGCGATGAACTGGACTGCCGATGATGGGGATATAAGGGTTTGAATCTCAGTCGGGTGTACAAAGGCTGGTTTTACCTAAATTGTTTTCCACTCTTCCTCCTGTATTGATATTTACATATATATATATAGACTGACCATGTGTTCGACCAATCTTGAATCTTTTGGTAGTGGCGAGAAGCGAAGCCTGTCTGGCAAAGATTGAACTAAAAATGGTTTCTGTAATACTTTCTCAGTACGTGACGATCTGGGCAGAAATTTGACGCCATTCTCTCTTTCACTCTCTTCCTGGACCTGATTGATGTGAGACACTAAATTTTTTTCTCTGTTAATCTTTGTGGGGTTTGATTTCAAATTTAGCATGTATTTGCTTTCTTTACTATTTTTGATATTATGGGGTTAAGATCCATGTAATTTTATTTCCCTAATTTTGCCTTTTGGGCTTATTTTTTTAAAAATCTTGATGTAACACTAACATTAGCTACCATGCATGGGACTTGGTTTTTGTGTTCTACTATGTAACTGTCGTGATCCTATATACGTGTTCTAAATTATACTTATAAAGGGGACTAGTTGTTATGGCTAGATGCTATTTCTATCATCATTAATTTGTTTTTCTCTTATCTTTTACTAAAGAAATCTTTTTTTGTTAAATAATGTAACAAATCGGTAAAGTTATGGTGAATGTAAACCTTTTCTTCTTTTTCTTAAATTGATAGTAATTTTTTTTTGTAACTAATAAATTCTAAATCTTTAATTTTTTTGTAACCCGATTATTATTTAAAGACCCTTTAGGGAAACCACATGTTTAGTGTAAACCTCCAAATCTTCCTTGTTTGTAAATTAATAATTTATTTGTGCGCTATCTTTCAGTTTAAACGAGTTTTTTTTTATCATCGAAACCAGACGTTATCTTTTAAACAAACTTAAAACTTGAGAACAATACTTGCAATGGAGAGGAACTCGGTACACTCCACACAAATTTGGGTACATATCCTATGAACCCAACGTTCCTCATAACTAATCAACCCAAAAGGGTAGTAAGACATAGTGCTAATAAAAAATGTCCCGTGACTTTATACCTGTCATCCAGATCAGTATCCTGGTTGGAACGAGGTGAGAAATCTGGTGGTAAAAGATGAGCCCGGTTCTTTTCCCTGTATTCAGGCTTAAGGAATTTGTCTCTTATATCGGCTGGATCATTGCCTTTAGGTTGGCCTATCCCATCTTCTGGCTCCATTGAAGGGTGGAGGGCAGGGAAATCAGGACCCCCTGCAACGTAATACACTATGAGGTTTTGTATGGGCCGATATTAACCAGTGCTGAGGCTATGAATTGGTCGAGAGGGAGATTAGCCAGAATAAAAGTTTTACAAAAAGGAAAAAGTCTTATTATAACATTTTATATTAACTATGGAAACCCAATTTAACAATTTAGGTACCAGTGGACAATTTGTATTACATAATGTGCAAATATACTCATTAGGTATTCCTAATATTAAATTTAGTTTCATCTTCTTATGACATTCCTTGACTCTAAACAATGGCTTCTGTTCTGTGAGCATACACATTTCAGATAGGTGTGTTCATCCAGAGAAAACCTGAGTAGCAATTCAGTTATGATCGATACTTCATCAGAGGATGTAGCTCAAAATAGAACCACTAAGTGGTTTAGGCATATCAGCCATTAAGGATAATTTGCCAATAGTCATAATCAGGGCCCGGATTTTGATATGTTTTTTATATGTTTCTGGTAAGTTTGTTTTTTGAGATTTTAGGTCATATTTTCTTGGTTTGCATCCTCAATGGCTCAAACTATTTATCAGTCATTTTATGCATTTTTGAATAAATTTCAACCATTTAAGTTGAATAAGTATATTTGTAAATACTATTGATATTTTATAAATGCATGGATACTAAAAAATGAATTTTGTCAACACAAAGATGTCAGAATGAAAAGATAATACAGGCAATGGAGTGTGTATCCTTTTTGCTTGTCCCATTCCTAGTGAGACAATGCAACTAAATTGGAGACGGTTGTGTTTGTTGTGTTTACTTCTGAGGGAGGTGTTACATAGCACACTTGAGGAGGAAAGAGGTCCATTGTAGCGTTATGCTTTGTGACATGGGGAGGGGTGGAGGGGGGGGGTTAGGCTAGATTAACATAACAAAGTTTTAATTTATAAAACAAACAGTAAATATAAAATAAAATTGTTTGAATTTATCAAATTAAATTCAATTAACTAGGTAGGCAACTAAAAAGTGTTCCATTCCTATTTTAATTAGTAGTTCTGTAACCCCCCTTTTATCACCACTCAGGAATAACAGTCGGAGATGGTTACAAGAGAGTTATTTTATTCAGATAATAAATTACAAACAACTCAATGAGAGAGTGAGGCAACATATAGCGTTAGGAGTTGAAAATATAAATATATAAATATTAGAGGCAAACATTCATTTAAATGGCGTGACCTGGATAGATGACCTGGATAAACAAGCCAGAGCCCAGACGGCATCATATTCTGAGATACAAGTTATCAAAGGTAATTTCAGACGTAATTCAATACTCTTGCCCATAAATGACAACTCAAAAATACATTAAAAAATCTATACTAAATTGACCTTCAAATTAACCTAAAATTTTCCTGCCATAGCAACAAACTTATTATCAAATAGAGTTCCAGATAAAATGATCGGCCAGGAAAGTGATCTAGCAAATACACATAAGAGTTAAGTTACCCTAACTGACAGTTCTCATAAGTTAAACAATAACAATATAGTCTCATATGACAAAGTTCCAGCCAATAGAATATTAGAACATTAAACATATCAGAATCTATTCACAAAGGTCATAATATATAAAACTAGGCTGTCTAATTGCCTAAAACAATTAACATAGCTAAGATTGCAGTATGACCTCGCCGGCTCATGGCCCCTACTTTGACTAACAATTCATAAAATTTAAACATTTTCAACAAAGATAAATAGTCTCTAAATAAACTAACAAAATAAATATAATCCCCTAAAATATTACAATAAGAAGAGCTGGCAAACAACGCTATCAATTTAAAAAGTCTGTCTCAAATGTTGGCACCAAAAGGGTAAAAGAGAACCCACCCGTTAAGCGGATAAAAGAAGTTTTAAATTAAGGTACAAGATCCAAAGATCCCCCATAGGGATCATAATAAAAGTGAACAGGGTTTGAAATAACCGCCCAAAGATATATAATATTATGATAGTTTTAAGAGCCCAAATTTTACTAAGTCCATGAAGTGCCAATAATTAATAACAATTTAAGTATTACTAGTCCAGAACCATAATTTTGAATATAATATTTTAAGCCAAAAGGGAATTTTGAATAACCTAACGTTTAAATTAGCCTCTAGCAATGTCGCTCACCTTGTAGCCGGCAAGTAATGTGTGCCTACAACAGACACACCATCATTATATAACCTAAAACTATGCCACGTGCTCACGAGGCGCGGGAACAACAGGAGGGAGAGAGGGGTGGGGGCAATCATGCGTCTGGAACATACTATAACATGCTCCAAGTCTCCAGATATGCACAAAAGAACAGTCCTGGGAGTTGGCTGGATGCGGCCGACAAAGTGCAGTGAGTTTGCACTTGTCACTCTTCTTTTTTTTCTGTGGGCGCGGCTCAGCTAAGGAGTTGATAAATGAACCTCGGGCCGCTTCAGTCCAATGTTAGCCAGTGCCACGATGTGTTGTAGAACTATAGTTTGTTACTGAGACGGGTCAGCTGGGGCCAGGATAGTGAGTGAGACAACTCCTTAATGTTTATATATTGTAACAAGGTTACAGTTCATTTATTTGCAGGAGTACTAAAGTGTTCTTCATATTCAATTCCAAAGATGTGATGAATCATATGACAATGCCACGTCCTTTTATGTAGAGGTGTATCAATAAAACTACAATCAACAGGTTTCAGGCCGCATTTTACATTTATTTAGCGTTTAGTGACAGAATATATAATAGATACAAATAAAATTGTTTGACTAGAAATTTGCATCCTTTATTCAAAATCCTATTTATTTTAAACTGATAAGATCTAACATGAAAATAACAAGTTTACTAAAAAAAAAGCCCATTTGAAAATAACATGAGGAAAGGTGCTTTTTTATAGTTGAAACTGGAACTGTTAAGTAACTTGGGGGGGAGGGGGAAGTGAGAGGGTTGTCAAAGTGTTACGGAGCCTGATTTGGGGGAGGGGGTAAAAATATGACCTAAAATTAAATTACATAATACATGTATGGCACCTTACACATTCCTGGTGAGACACTGCAACTAGGCTAGAGAGGGTTGCATTTGGAGGGGGTAGCTTTTACTTCTGAAGCAGATATTTTTAAATCAATGTTAAATTTAACAGAATGCAAGGGTTTAGTTGTTAAAGGTTTTTCATTGCATACACATTTTTTAGTTTCCATTTTGTAAAGTGTGTGTTTGATTTAGTTGTGTGCATTCATTATGAGTGTTCGTTTAAATTTTTAGGTAATTTTTGAGTTTTTAGGTCATTTCTTGATCATGTTAATATCATCAAAGTCAGACCCCTGGTAATCTTCAATATAATGAATGATTACTAGTTGCTCTCTACTGCTAAAAAATCTCTCAAACCCCAGAAGACCAAGAAGCTGAAATTTTGCAGGCAGGTAGCCCCTAGTCCATAAAGGTGTAAGCATATTTGGTGAAAGAAAGTTCCCAAGAGGACCCCCAAAATGGAGGGTGGTTTACAGATAATCAAAGTCAAAATACTCTTGAAGCCTAGAAGAGCTAGGAAGCTGAAGTTTTGCAGTCCAGAAGAGTGCAAAAGAGTAAAAAAAAAAGTAAAAAATCTCAAGACCTAAGAAGCTAAAATTTTTCAAGCAACCTGACAGGGTGCAGAAATATTTGGTGACTGAATATTTACGTGGGGGTCGCCAAAAAATTAAAGAGTATATACAAAAAACATTGATTATAATAAAATATTCAACAAAGGAACAGTTTAACAATTTATCCATTTCGGTGGTCACATGGTCTAATGCGCTACCCTTGCATTAGACTAGATTACTGATGACGAGGAGATCAAGGTTTGAATCTTGGTTGAGTGTACTGAGGGTGGTTTTCCCTAAATAGTTTTCCGCTTTCCCTCCACGCAAATGTGGATACACTTCTTACAAATATAGCCTCCCCTATCCTTAAAACCATTAGCGTAATTAGTAAATAAGCGTATGGCCGTGTGAGCGACCAGTTACCAACCCTTACATTATACCATTTCGCCATTGAAGCAGATTAATATGTTTAGAAAAGGGATTATTTTAAAAAGTTATTATATTCAAAAGCAACATTTAATGTAATCTTAAATCTTGTCTTACCATATATTGAATCAGTATCAAACATCTGGATACTTTTCATCATTTCATTCATTTGGTGTTCAAAAAATCTATGGATTTCAATAGGATTACTGAAAATTTTGAATCCGAAGGGGGTTGCATGTGAATGCCTGAAAAATTAATTAACAATTTAATATATTTTAATTCAGTTATACAAATAAATCATATAAAAAGTAATCAACTTTAAAGGAACTAATTCTCCGATATCAACCTAAATTATATATCGTCTTCATATATTCCAATATATTTATTAGTGTATTAGATATAAGTTTTACCTATAATCATCAGCTTCATCATAGTCATCTCCATCTCCCCAACTTCCAATTGGGTTTCGAAATTCATCTGGTAGATTTTCATCAAACCAACCATGTCTAGAAAAAAGAAATATATTAATAGGCAATTTATATATGCCTGTACTGAAATATGAACATTCTATTATCAAATAACTTCATAACAAGTGTTACGTTTTGAATGCCACAGGCTTTGAATCACACCATTTTGTCCAAGAGCTGGCGTGCTCTTCACATCCTCTTGCAGCCGAGGCTGCTTCATTGCCCGCACTTGTGATCAAAAAGATTGTCTCCGATTGGTCTACTAGAAACCACCAATCCGCTAATTCCCAGATGCTGAGTGGATAGGGAAGAAAGTTTTCAGAACCTTGTAAAACTATATAAACTCCTGAACATTCTGCATCTCTGCGATTTCATTGGCTATGGCTGTGGGCACAGGTTTGAATATAACAGGCCTCATTGGAGCAAAAGTCGAACACTTGCTTGCCGCTTTGGACAGAAAAAGTGATACTTCCTGGCTTCTTCATGTAAGATATACTTCTCTGCTGTGATGTCATAAGTTTCTTCCTCGAGCTCTTCAAGCCACCTTTTCTACATTATTAAACTCAGTCTTTTTCATCGTCACCATTTTTAACTCGGTAATTATTCAAATTTGGTAAATCGATTGTTTGGGGCTTCTCCCCGATAGAGAAGTTGACACTTCTTGCCAATCTTAATTATTGCTTGCTTGTACGGGACTTCATTCTATTTTCCATTATTCGAGTTTGATAATTTGAGGTTGGCCCTCAAAAGGGCCTTTGTCACTTTTATGTGTTATATCTCTTGGTTATTGTGGACTTAAAAAAGGGACTACATCTTGTTCCCCATTTGTTAAAGCTGATAAGTTGAGGCTGACCCTCATATGTGCCCAACTAAATGACCTCATTTGTAGCAAGCATTCTCTATTTAATATGTTTAATCAAGAGCTTATCTCTCCCGGATCCGCAGTATTAGCTTTTGTGGCCTTTATTTTCAGTGCTCCTTGTTTTTCCCATTTTGTATTTCATTGTTGTTTTTGTAGGGCTGTATGCCCTTCTGTATACTGTAGTAAATATGTTTATGCTTATTTCTGTCTGCGCTCACTTATTTGGACCAGTTAGTTACTTGGTAGTAACCGACGCTAGCGCTACCAGGTTACACAATTTGAAAATGTACAAACCATGTTTAAAAAATAATATTATCAGATGTGCTAAAAAAGATATAGCCTATTTTAAGTTCATTAGGTTTGTATTACTATTCAGCAACACCTTATACTGCTTGTTCAGACAGTATGTCTCTTTTATTTATGTACAGGTATTATTATAATTATTATCTTTGAAATGTAGGTCATACCATACTCAGTTCAGTTCAAACACACGTTTCTAACTTGCAGGCCTATATAAGTAAATATCTCATTTAGTCACAACTATCATTATGGTTATAGATAATAAGAAATCAGTACCAGCCAGTGATGAAGCAGTGACTATTACAATACGGTTGTATTACTACTGTAAGACAGTATATCTTTGACTATCCCATAGCCAAGGTTGCCTGATCACCCTAACCTACCAGCAGACAATTTGTCCCCTTCCTCTGTGTGGAATAATCTGATGATACTACGGCCATTGGGGTTGGGCAATATATTGCGAAATACTGCTTTAATATGTTACATTGATATACCAATATTACAATTTTGGATGTGGCAATATATTGTCTATCACAGTATATATATATCAGTCTCTTCCACCATGGTATATCGCTCACTATCACTATGGTATATAGTCTTCAACGGTCTAGGCTTCTTTACATTATGAAGAATTATACACAATTTTGTGAAGCAATCATAAACTCTCGGCCATTAACCTATGTTACAGAAGATACCAGTGCCAGTTCCGCTGACACCAGCCAATTTTCTTCACAAAAATTCCAGTAGCAAAATGCCCGATCTGGACGTGATCGACCACTCTGCACTGATCCAGCAATGGAGATATCTAAAGAAGCTCAGAGAAAATCTGAGTAGCATGTTCAGAACGGAATACTTGGCTCTATTGCAGGCTTGCAAATATAAGCACTGCATATTTAGAGGCCCACCAAATAATCTACACGTCCACTTTTCTTACCTACCTGATTTACTGCTTATAGCCAGGCCAGTGTGATTTGTTGACAAACCAGTTTCGAATGCATTCTGTTGGATCAAAGGCAGTTACAGATGGTCCATCCATACTAATAGTCATTAAATTGTTTGTTGTTTCAAATATTAGCATGCTTCTGTGGTTAGATTTCATTCAATTCATAGAGCTGAAACCACGTTCACATGCAGTTGGATACATTGGCATTGTTGTAACAAATGACAGCAACACACTAAAAATCTTAAAAATGCACCAAGTCCGAGCTAATACGCAAGTGTTATAGGAATCTTAGGAGACTGTGGAAATAATTTAGAAGCCCGGGGCATGTGGGTGTTTGCTAATTTGCATCCCTGCTCTATTGGTTCACAGTGGGAAACGTAAGGAAGATGTTATTGGTGTGGGGTATGTAGTAGTGATAGGAGACGACACCACCAAATGCATTCAATGGTCTCTAGGAATTGTCTTGGATCTGTACCCAGGAACGGATGGAGTATCAAGAGTAGCTCGAGTGAAGACTGCCACTGGTGGAGAGTCTGGCCACTACAAAGACTGTATCCCTTGGAGCTCTCATCAAGTGCTGTGAAAGATATGAGGAAGAATGGTGCATCGCAAGGAGAGCCGCTACCATAGCCTGTGTCCGAGCCTTTAGTGTAGAGTCAATCTCTTATGGACCACTACAGATATTCTATAGACAGGGCTTAATACCGCCCTTAAGCTACCTCTACTGTATATAATGGGTTCGTTTGATTGAAACTTTACTCAATTCTATGGTGAAATAATTCTGTATTTGCAGTTTTATAACAATATGTATTTACGTAATAGACCAGTTAATTTAATGAGTAAAAATGATAAATCAGATATTATTTATTGCTGTATTCAGAAAAGGAATAAAGTTTTTTTCATAACATCAGGACTATTTCTATGTTGTTACCTTCTTATTGATGGTTCTTGAGGATTTCGATCAGGAAGGCCAAAAAAGTTTCTCATAAAATTAAATATGCTCATTTTAAGACTGTTGCACTTAGGTAACTACATATGGTAACTTCTATATGTAGAAGAATATTTCAAGTTTCTTTCACCTTTAAATTTACACAATCTTATTTCATAATATACAGGTTTAATACTAAAGATCCATTACCTTAAAATAATATTTCTATGAAGGCTTACAAACCCTGCCAATAGGTTGCCTTACTGGTAAGTAAGAGTAGACAGTTTGCCAATCCTATAAATATATTTACAGGTTTTAAATTAAGGTTAAAACGGACAACGTTAATTTGAACAAGCGACTGTTTAATTTCCTTCTAAAAATAAATATGTCAGTGTAGGTACGGATAAATATCTTCTCGGTTATCTCGTAGACTAAATTTTCAATTTTTTAAGGATGGATTCAGGGGTTTAGAACTGGATTGAAAGCATGGTATTATCAAAAAATGACATTAGAAGGGAATAGGAAACGAGTGTATCTGGTTGATAAAAGTAAATGTCTTCAGTTTAATAGAAAAAAGAAGAAGTAAAAAAGAGTATTGTTTAACCATATTTAAAATCTATCTCTAAAAGTTATTTTTTTTAACCAAGATTCAATTCTTTAGTGTAGATATGATTTTATAAGTGATTTTGTTGGGACTTGAGTAATTCCATCCACTCAATAGAGCATTTAGTGGGTGAGCCTTGTCCTGCAAGAAGATGGGCAATGCCTTCTAAATGTTCTTTAATATTTTGTTTTGCTTTGTTGATTTCTTCATAACAAATTATACATATATGATCTGTACTATTAATTACAAGAATGAACAAATAATCATGAACAATTTGGCTTTGTGTTTTAAATATGTACAAGATATGGAAACCATTAATTCATGTCATAATACAATTTCCAACAGGTTATGGACCTAGAAACGTTTTTAAGGTTCAAGTGAAAGTTTAAACAGAAGTTTTGAGTGTTATTCGTGATCGTTTGTCTGCAACACTACATCAGTTCGTGTTGATAAAATTCTGATTGGATTGAACTAAAAAATTGTAATCGAAATGTCATCAGTTAAAGTCAGTAATCCTAAAATAGAGCAATTAAATAAAAATAATTATTATACATGGGAAATACACACAAAAGCAGTTCTCATTCGTAGTGGACTTTGGTGTTACGTGAGTGGTGAAACATCACTACCTGCAGAAGAAGCAGATAAGAAGAAATGGCAGGAATACGACTCACATGCAAGGTCAGATATAATACTGATAATATCCCATAACGAACTGAAACAGGTGAACAATTATGACACATCGAAGTCATTATGGGACAAATTGAAAAGTGTATATCGAAGTCGAGGTCCTGCTCGTAAAGCCACTTTACTAAAACGACTCGTTCTGCACAAGATGAAATACAACGCTGGTATGAGTACCTACAAGGCCGTAGCCAGGGGGGGAGTTTTGGGGGTTCAAACCCCCCGCGAAATTTTATGAACAAAATATATATAGCTTTATTTATGGTTCAAACGATATAAAAATTAAAATACAAATACAAATTAGGCGGCTGTGTTATTATAAAAAGCACTTCAAAGAGCTTCTAGAGGTGTTAAATATTTAGAAATTTTCATACCCTTCGGCAGCTAGGGGGTTATTTTATCATAAAAAAAACACTTCAGAGAGCTTCTAGAACCGTTTGTCATTTATAATGTTTTTTATCTTCCAGCAATTGGGGGATGTGCTCACCAAACCCCCCCTGAAATTATTGGCTGGCTACGGCCTTGAGTACCTACCTAGATTAATTCACAGATGCTGTGGATAAACTCCAAGATATGGAAATAGAGATAAATGGTGATTTGTTGAGCATCATGATGCTCTACAGCTTATCCCCTGCCTACGAAAATTTTCGTATAGCAATTGAAAGTAGGGACAATTTACCAACTCCTAGTGAATTGAAAGTCAAGATTATGGAATAATCAAATAATAGACACAAAGATGACCTCAAAGATAATCATGAGGATGCATTTTTTGTTAAAAAAAATGTAATAAACATCATCATAAAAAAATTAATTCAGGTCAAAATAACAAAAATTTTCGATCTGGTCAAGGTCATCAAAATAAAAATAATAGTAACATGAAATGCCAAAGATGCCAAAATTATAATCATATGACAGAAGATTGCTGGTTCAACAAGAAAAAGGAACCAACCTTTAAGATTGAACAAGACCGAACACGAACATCCTTTGATGTAACAGGCAAAAACCGACAATTGGTGGACCGGGGTCCAACAGAACAACGAACACATTTTGTTACAATGTTCTGTTATGAGAATTATCCACATTTGTCGCAAACATGTTTGTGTTCGTTGTTTTGTCTTATTCTGGATCCAGCTTAATGAATCATTTTTAACTACACTACTGCGTATGTGCAACTTCCCATCCTATTCCCGTCATATTGCTAAAATAAACACGAGTTTCTTTCCGAACCATCCTAGTACCTATTAAGTTAGGTTAGTGTGTGTAAAGGACGTGATATGTTTCCTTACTAGGCGGTTAGCTACAACGTTTCGGTGAGTACCTTTCCTTTTATTTACAACTATTTTCGTTGGTTTTTATTTTAAGAATACTTTGTAACAGCATAACCTCTATAACTCGAACCTCTATAACTCAAAATATTCTGTAAGCAATTTTCGAGTGGGCTTTTATCATCGGCATTTTTTTCTGGTCACCAACTCATAATCTATTTTTTTTATCGAGATGTCCATGCGCAATATTTTAGCTCTATAACTAAAAATTAGAGAAACTCTACCACTACAAGCCTAAGGCTACCTCTATAACAGGCTAGCTGAAATGTCCGTTCTTTGAACGGACTGTGGTATTAAACGACTAAGTCCCATCAGATGTTCACATGTTCATAATATATTCACTTCCCTGTATTTTATTCCAGGAAACTCTCATTGCTGCACTTGCCGCATAATGTCTGTGTGCTCGTACCAGAAACCTGACAAAAGAGTAACATTGTAGCTAATGAATCTCTTAATTTAACAGTCAATTCATATACAGCAGATTCTTACAGGGTTTGGTCTCAATGACTGTCGTCTTCTAGTAAAATACCAAGATAAAGATATTTTACATTTTAATTTTACTTTTTATATTTTACATTCAATAAAATAAAATGTGGTTCCATTCGTAAAGAAAAATAAACAACTTCATAGCAACCTTTTTCTTGTCGTAGATTGTTTCTAGTCAACTATAACATAATCATACCGATAATAATAGAAGGTAAATATCTCCTCCACCCCTGTCTTGGAGCCCCGTCTTGAAATTTACAGTTTTTATAATTGTAGTTTTTCTAAATAACCTCTGATATCTATGACAAATTTCAACCTTCTAGCTATTCGGGAAATGGGAGAGTTAATGATGAGGGAGTGATTGCTTTCGTTTTTACATAGAGAGATAATTCAAATTATCACATCCTTCGTTTGTTTTTTAACAAAAAAAAAAAAGATTGAAATAGGTTTACCCAATAAATCTGTAGGTAACCTTTCAACTAAAAGCAAAACTTTCGCATTAATTGTATTAAAACGTTGAATCGTGATCTGGGCTGTCAAGTTTGTGGAAAGTTACATTGCTGGCCTTGCTTAATATTTCCAAGTATGCGAATTATTTTGTTTTATTTCATGCTTGTGCAATGATATGGGATAAAAGCGCCGCGCTTTGGGCGTCAATTGTAGTGATATCGGTTTATCGCGCCTCAGTTTTGGGCGTCAATTATATTGCTTGTACATATTTCAATTAAAAGATTTTATATTACTGCATACTTGTGATACTGATGTGATTTATTTTGTTATAATGTGTTGGACTGTGAGCGAGATCATCCTCACAGCCTCACTTACACTTTTTTACACACACACTTCCTCTCTCTGACACCCACAATGCCTTAAACATACGCACAATAGTTTATATATGACATACCCCTTGCATTTTCTCCCCTGGTCAACAGTGTAAAAACTAACCAATAGAAAGAGTCCTGGCGACAGGTTTTGTGAAGGCTAGCTTCTTATTGGTATAGAGAAATGGCGTTTTCTGCCAAATACTATGAAGTTGTTCCTTTTCACAAGAAACAACGCAGATATTTTAACAAGAAAGATGGTATAAAAAATATATTTTAGGGTGAAGTCCTTTTCACTTCATTTCTGAGAATCTCGTGTTTCTTCATGGATGAATCTTAAAAGGATACTCTACCTATATTACTTTAAAGAAAAATTACCTTCATCCATGACTTTTTACATAATTTAGATCAATCCAAATCAATACATTACACTTGGTTCGTGTCTCTTCGCCACTGAAGTACTTCAAATTGTATAAAAATATAAACTCAACAAAGGACCACTGAGAGCTTCCAATTAAAATAGGAACATCATACTCCTTATAGGCCTATACTGAGATATATATTTTTATCACAACGTCTTACCACCTGTTAAAGTTATATGCATATGTGATCATTACCTTAATGGGGTAGGGAGGAGGAAGGAAACACTTTAAAGATAATCTACACGCATTTGTTTGGAAAGAGAGTGGGAAAGCAATTATGGAAAAACGCTCTCAGTTGACTAAGCTGGATTTAAACCCTGATCATACCGTCATCAGCAGGCCAGTCTTACATGAAAGTAACGCCTTAGACCAACAATTTTCAACCCTTTTTAACTCATGGAATTTTGATGAACTAAAATGTTTACAAAAAATTATCTACAAAAGTGAATGCAAACTCTATGAATGCACAAGAATAAATCAAATGTGCATTTTACAAGTGGAAAATAAAAATTTAGTAATGCAAAAAACCCAATAAAACTTGCATTCTGTTAAAAATTAACCTTAATTTAAAAAAAATTTCGTGTGGGCATTTTTCGTTTAGGTACTTATCGTTGTACGTATTTTTACGTGTGGATTTTTTACGCGTAGGCATTTTCCCGTGAGTATTTATAACCGTGGGGTTTTTTTCTGTAGAATTTTCATGGGCTCTTTTAGCGTTTGCGCTTTTTTCCGTTCACCTACCACTAAATACTTCTCTAAATAGTACAAGGACCCAGCCACTAGGTGAACCTGTGTATGGTACAGTAGAAGCCTTCAATTATTGCTGAAAGTAGTAATCGTTATGTTTTTCTGTTGTGGTTCTTTTAATCTATGTACACTACTCAAAGTAGCTGATAGACAATACTAATATTATTTTGATTTTCCCCAATGACGGCTCCGATGGAAAGAATTCAAGCATTGGATTCTATTGAGAAAGATATTATAACTTGTTTACAAAGCGCAGGTTAGTATAATCCTTATCATATTATATGTGCTCTATAATTTTTAACAAATAAAAAAAAAGCTTAAACTCTGAAAATAAGGTTGCATTATATTTAATTTGTTTCCCCCTGGACAAAAATAATTGCAAGTCCCTTGAAATAAAATAAAACTAACGTATGATACGTACATGAATATACTATTGGCTGTGTATAGTAAGCTTATTCGGCGCTACTAGGTCTACGCTTTATCCGTCCAACTCTCGGCCTTTTCTTTCTTAAACTGTTAAAATATTGATTTGATATCAGCTGTACAATTTTCCAAGAAGCTATAAAAACACTTAATGACACAAGGAACCGTTCCACTCACCTAAGTGCCAGGGGTATTACACATCATCCAATGATGTAACTGTGGCAATAAGATCTACAGTAGCCCCATGTCTTCTTTGGTGCTGACTGACAGCTCACAGCTGACAGTTCACAGCTTTAAAAGTCAGCAGACCAAATTACGTATCTCTACGCAGAACCAGATGATCTGCAAAAACGTGTTTTCAGCATATGTCACTTTTGACTGTCAGAAGTTAGCTGTGAGCTGTCAGTCAGCACCAAAAAAGCCATGGGGCTACTGTAGTTTATAAATTCATTATTAAGACAATTTACCAACCCAACTTAACCTTTCATCTTGTAATAAATTAAATCTTAGGCCTCTAGATAGAGCTTTTGATAACAGAAGAACTACCATATACTAAATCCAGATTCAACAATTCGCCTTATCCCAAAGCTGTGGAAAATTATTTACAAGTAAATTGCTTTGCCAGTAGGCTAAATGTTTGTCGTTTTTGAATCTATCATGGGCTGTTATATCACTTTACATTTCAATGAGACATACTTGTAAATATGATGCCAACATCACCCACATCTACCCCAAATGGATCCACCACCCAGTCTGGGATACCTAGTCATCTATAGCTGAACAAAAATTGCATATTATTACACAATTTTTCAAATTCTCAATAAATTTCAAAATATCATCTTGCAATTCTTTGTCAAAAGTAGCCAATGAAGGACATTTTAGTAACTCGCACTGTCCGATATTAGGGCTACTCCAGAATAATTTTAGTTTTCCAAGGAAAGCAGTAATGGCCTTTTTGCAAGATATAAGATTGCTCTTATTTCTTTGCAACTGTTTGTTCAACAAATTCAGTTTTTTTGTTTGTTTTTTTCAAATATATTGGATGAATAAAATCAGTCACACTTAGCAGCAATGATATATTCTCCAAGCTGCTGATGCAAACTATACAATACTGCCACAAAGCGCAACAAACAACGAAAATATCTTCCCTAAAACTGATTACTGAACTGAAAAATAGTTGAAATTTACTTAAAAGGTGGGGGTAAGACTCATTAAGAGGAATGGGAGATGCTTAAAAATGTAGCCTAATGAATAATGTTTCCAGTTAACCATTTCACTATGACTTTATCCGCTTGGAGAAAGCAGGGGCTGAGTCATGAGTACCTATCTGCCAGTGCTTGGAATTCCCAGATGTAAGATAGTGGTTTGAGTACAATAGGTTCTGTCCCCTCCGAGTCATGAGTACCTATCTGCCAGTGCTTGGAATTCCCAGATGTAAGATAGTGGTTTGAGTACAATAGGTTCTGTCCCCTCCGAGTCATGAGTACCTATCTGCCAGTGCTTGGAATTCCCAGATGTAAGATAGTGGTTTGAGTACAATAGGTTCTGTCCCCTCCGAGTCATGAGTACCTATCTGCCAGTGCTTGGAATTCCCAGATGTAAGATAGTGGTTTGAGTACAATAGGTTCTGTCCCCTCCGAGTCATGAGTACCTATCTGCCAGTGCTTGGAATTCCCAGATGTAAGATAGTGGTTTGAGTACAATAGGTTCTGTCCCCTCCGAGTCATGAGTACCTATCTGCCAGTGCTTGGAATTCCCAGATGTAAGATAGTGGTTTGAGTACAATAGGTTCTGTCCCCTCCGAGTCATGAGTACCTATCTGCCAGTGCTTGGAATTCCCAGATGTAAGATAGTGGTTTGAGTACAATAGGTCCTGTCCCCTCTGAGTCATGAGTACCTATCTGCCAGTGCTTGGAATTCCCAGATGTAAGATAGTGGTTTGAGTACAATAGGTTCTGTCCCCTCTGAGTAAAGTACACCAAAAAGAGAATATTGAGTTATTGTGTTATTATATCTACTGATAATTTAGTATTTTTATTTAATTTTTTTATATTGGTGGTGGACCTGCCTCGGTGGCGTAGTTGGCTAACGCGCATGTTGTTTTGAGCTCGACTGCTGAGGACGGGGAGATCGAGGTTCGAATCTCGGTCGGGTGAACTGAGGGTGGTTTTTCCTAAACGGGTTTCCATTCTCACTCCACGCAAATGCGGGTTCAATTCCTCTAATTCAACCTTCCCAATTCCTAATCCATTAGAGTAATTAGTACTTAAAGCGTATAACCCAAACGGGTAGTAAGACGCGGTGCTAAATATTATTATAATTATTATATTGGTGGACTAATATTTTTATTTTAGAAGTGAACTTTTCGTAGCTCACTTAACAGTTTACATGGTTCCCCAATTTTACGACTTTTACCTGTGCCTCCTCAGAAATATGCTATGGCCCACATTGAGAATATCTAAATAGCCTATCAAAACCATATATTTAATGTGTCAATAAATAATTAATGATCTGAATTAAAAACACTTTTAGCAATTGGTTGCACATAAAAATTACAATTTAGTCAAACTCTCTGGCCATTTTTTTGGTGTCTATTATGTATAAAAATGTATAGGGCCTATATACAAATAAAAAAATGTAGTAGGTCTTTAACATTTTAAATTCATATCAATGATAAAAATGGGCCTACAATTTCATTAAAATTTTTAATCTGAATAAAAAGCAACATCTCAACATCTATGTCACAACATTAACTTGTGTTCCGCACGACAACTTTGGGCCATGAATATGGTATTTTATACCGAAACATGTCGGCCAGAATTTAATCGTTTTTTTAACGCTGATTACCTAACCCAAGGTGTATGGGACTGAACAACATTAAGATTTGGATTCTCATTTATCATTGCTTTTCGCTGTAAAACTTTTATCATAATATGTTTGCAACTTAAAAAGACACTATTCTCTCAAAGTTTATTCCATTTAACAACAATCTCCATTATATGGATTGTAACTGTGTGGACTCGTACAAGTTTTTGATGCTGATATTAATTATTTTAATATGTTGTGTATGTGTTTATTTTGACTGATGGTCACCAATTGACTTTCTATATATTGTTATATGCATTGATTTATACTAATCTATCAATTTATTCATTTTTTATCTCACTTATCTCATGCTTGTATCTTTTTTAACGTGTTTTTCATTATTTAAATATAATCATTATTAACCTAAGATTAATTTTATAATTTTTATTTTTCTAGTAATTCTTATGTTTATCCAGCCTTTCACCTTTTGACTATAATCTTAAGTGGGTTTCTAAGTCTTAACCATATCTAAATAAAAAGGTTAAACTTAGTTTTCTTCACTAATTTATCACAATTTTTATTTGTAGGCCAAGCATTGATGGAACTGAGTAAAGAAAAATCAAGTTTGAAGCAAGCTGAAGGACAAACCCATACATTTCTCAAAACCTTGAGCCATGTTGAGTCCAAATTAACAGAACAAATCAACTATCTTACACAAGTATCAACAGGTAAGGTGAAATTACTATATCAGGCTAAATATTCTTTAACCTATCTATAATTTTATCTCTCTATACTAATTTCAAATGCTCTTTTAATTATATTGACACAATAAACACTTGTAATGCAAGTTTTTTCAAAAATAGACCAATACAACACATCCATTTTGACTTATGCTCACTTCAATATCATTTTTGTGATACTTAATAAATTATCATTATATGACGACCCATTTAGATTAAATGCTGCCCCAACTTAACTCTTCCATTGTTCTGTCGTATTCAATTTCAGTGGTTATATTTCCATTAAATATTCACTATAAAACATTTTTGAGTCCCGGTTTTAAATTTTATAATTTTATTTTTAAAGAGTCAATGTCCTCATTTGTATGTTTGGACCAACGAAAAATATTTATATTAGATTCACAAGGGTCATCACTTTGTATTAAAATTTTGACTTCAGGTTAAAATTTTCGACATTTTATTAGGTGTTCCACAGCTTCAGGTCATCGCTTTGCTATGAAATTTCTCATTTATAAATTTTGACCAATAAAAAATGTAAATATTGACTATTGAATCTAAAATGGAGATAGATAATTGTAGTACAAACATTTCTCCTAAGAGGTTTAAGGAAAAATAACAAACTTTTTAGAGCCTTACTTATATTTAATTATCCTATGGCATTGAAGAATTATTGCGTTAAAACTTAAGTAGTATCTCTATACAACTAAAGCTCACAAAGGTATATTAATATATTTGCGAATATCTCATAAACTGTTAGTTTTATAAAAATATATTTCAAATAAATGTTTTTTACTTTAATAGTACTAAAATTATGTAATAAGTTATTTAGCAGATATTTCCGCTTCTGTAAAGTACCCTAAAAGTCATTTTCATAGGAAAATGAAAATAGCCATTTTATTTGTGATCTTAATCAACACCTATACAAATTTTAATCAAAATTGTTAGAGCCAATTTTGAGAAAATCGGTTCTTTCTATTTTTGCTTTTTATTAATCTACTCTTAATTTTAGGGTTAAACAGACACACAGACGGCATTGTAAAAAAAACTTTTTAGGGTGGGGGGGGGGGCGGGGGTCATGAGACATTGACATCCATTAACATTTCGGGTTAGATTTTTTTATGGTCGCAATACTTTACCTTACCTTTAGTGTTGGGGGAGCGGGGGGGGTTATGAGACATTGACATCTATTAACATTTCGGGTTAGATTTTTTTTTTATGTATAGTTTGAAAGTTATTGGTTTTATAAAAATATGTTTCAAATAGAAGATTTGTATTATAAATAGCCCTACATATTTGCAATGATAAGTAATTTCATATCTCAAAGAGTTACAAAGATATGATCAAAAAAAATAAGAATTTACATATCAGACCGGAACCCTTAGTCATTTTGCCGAAATATTGAGAGTAGCCATTTTGTTTGAAATATTTATAAATTAAATATAATCAAAATCGTTAGAGCCAATTTTGAGAAAATAGAATTTTTCTCTTTTTGCCTCCCCAGCCCTTAATTTTAGGGTTAGATATCCAATTTCAAAAACCTCTCAGGTAAATCCTATTAAAACCCTAGACACCAAGTTTTAGCTCGATCGGTAAAATTGTTTAGGCTCTAGTCCGAGGTACAGGTAGACAGAAATTCAAAAACTATTTTTTTTTATTTGGGGGTCATGAAACGTCAACATTCATCAAAATCTCGAGTTCAATTTTTTTATGATCACAATACTTTCTCTACCTGTAAGATAGTGAAAAAGTAAAAACAATTGACAACTCTCAACTAATACAATGGGAACTCACCTATCAAAGTGTTATTAAATACAAACTATTCCCAGGTTTAACTCAAATATATTTTAGAAAAAAAAGTTCCACAGGGTGGCTACTGAAGGAGAAAACTGGGAATTTTGCTTGAATTTTGCTGTCACTCGGGAATTTAAAGGCGATGACTACTCTAAATAGCTTCTAGAGGCATTCAGTTTTCAAACATTTGCCAGGAACACCACTTCAAATAATATGTTCTAGAAACATTTAATCAAAAACAAATCCAGATAAAGACCACTCTAAATAGCTTATAGTGGTATACGAATTTAAAAAAAAAAATTCTGGGAACTAACCATTCTAAATATCTTCGAGAGGAGTCTTAATTTAAAAATGTTTCCAAACAAGGAAACTCTAAATAGCTTCTAGCGGCCTTTAATTTTCAAAAAAAGAAAATTTCTGGTCGAGTCCTTGAACACCCCTTTGACTTGGAGAACATTTAATTTTCTAAAACTCTCCTTAAAATCCCCCCCGCTCCCCTTTAAATAAATAAGGTTTCAACACCTAAGGGATGGCCCAGGTCCCACCATCGCTTGGGGGCGACAGAGTTCTTAAAAAAATCACAAATTTAAATAATATTTTAATATATTTTACCAATGAAGTTGTCCGTCACAGGGCACATGCAAAATACATTGGTTCATTACAGGTAATGGAATTTTAAAAGGGGCACAGAAGGTGCATGATTGCAAACGCTATAGGGTTCTATCTAGAATATAGAAATAAAAATGTATGTGTGCAATCAAGTGTACGCGGTGTCATCGTAATTTTCCCTGATTAATCTTGTATTTTGAGATGAAATTTTAACAAAATTTTCCCCTATGTGGTAAAAGTATCGTATGATCAATTGCTTTTTTTGGTGCAGTGAAAAAAATATATTTATTAAACATTACCTGTTAAAATGTATAGTAATTTAAGGGGGTTAAGGTTAGGTTCTCAAATGAACAATTTCAAATAATTTAATTGACATTCATGTATTTATATTCTTTTAAAATTATATACAATATATTTAAACTTTCCATAACGATAATCACTTTTTTTTGGCATACAATTAGATACATATCTATGAGTGCTAGGTGAGAACAGAGCTATTTTTTGTTGAATAATTTTTTTTGCCTAATAGTCTAGCAGATAACTATCAGAGTCTAAAATAACGTTGACAGAAATTAAGAAATGTATGAGACTACATTCAAAAGGTATATAGTCTATACTTGACATCACCTAGCTTCTATTTAAACTTTATTGTACAAACAGATAGGACCATACTAAAGCTGCATATGGCTGCAAAAAGCTTTTATACAGATTTTGCTCAGTTTATTCAGTTTATATTATAAAAATTCTCTGCAAAACGTTTGTGAACTATTAAGCTGTGTTTTGTACAAACGAATAAAATTTCTAGATTTCCCTAATTTAATTCAAACTTTTGCTGAAAGCAAAGCAAGACATGATAGATATATGACAAGATAAAGTAATAAAAAATGTATTCAGAAAAATTAGTTATTGGTTTAAGTTGTGAATTGTTTTTAACTCAAAAATATATAAGAATTAAAAAGTTTTTTACACTTTTCAAAACATTTTTTCAAAGCATAGTCATCAAAATCTTAATACTATTTGTTATTTGGGAAGGGTGGGGAGGGCATTTTTTCTTTGCGTTGCCAGGGTTACATGGATGGTTTGCACTGGGTGTAGCACAATTGTATTTATAGGCTTACTACTGTTAAACTTAACCTACTCTCTACTTGTGGCTGAGATCACATCACAAGGGGATTAGTGACTCTTGTTACAAACCTTAAAAAAATGTGTAATGAGGATGTATAATAATTCCATGGGTTTAACTTGATTTTTATTGTTAAGTCTCTAAACAGGAGATGGTTAGAATTTTATTTTTAACAAAGCCCCATCTTGAAATAATTTAAAATGTTTTAAGACACAATTGAGGTTGTATTGGCTATCAAACGTGTATAACTCCAATAGTCTGCTAACCTAGGCATTGCATAGAAATACTTATTAATAATACAATAGGTCTGGTCTGCTTGCTCACGCGGTATGTTTAACACACTTTTTACCAAATATTTTCATTCAAAATCTTTTGTTTAAGGTTTCACAGAGGAAACACCTTTAAATAAATAAGGTTTTTTTTTTTGCCAGGGAAACCAAGAATTGTGCTGGAATTTTACTTAGTTTGAGTGACGACATTGATATAATCATTTATCATTCATTTACTCTTTATTTTCAAACGTGATTGCCATTTTCTTTGTTTTTGTTATTTCTTAAAATTCAAAATTATGTGTTATGTTTAACTGTACTATTTGTGATGGTCATGGTCGTGGCATGGAAACTGGGAGAGGAAAAGAAGGGGAAGCAGGCCTACAGAAACAGGAATGGAATGAGGACCATTTGGGAATGAAGTTTTTGAAGAACATACTAGTTGTCATCAGGAGAAATAGGATTAGTTATGATATTTGTACAAGAGTTGGCTACAAGCGGTACCTACATAAGATACTAGAAGAAGCAAGGCTGAGGATCAAAAAGCAAATAATCCTAAGGAGAATGATGAAGATGAAATATCCAGGAAAAAGACATGGTAGACGAAGAACTAGATGGAAGGAGCAGATAACAGCAAGTGTGTGAGAGAGGGGAGAAGAATTGATGAGGGTAAATAAGAAAGAATGGTGAAAGGACAGAGGAATATGGAGGCATTTTACTAAACTGACCCGAACAAAGTCTGGAAACAGTTGTGATATTATGATGATGATGATAATGAACTATAGGAGCGATTAAAAGATTAAGTTATGACATGTGTGAGGAGAAATTAAACTAAACATTTCTCTCAAGATCTAACCCAACTATTTCCAAGTTGACTTTTATCCCTGCCACTTGCCAATACATTACATTATTTTTTTTCTATATATTACTTATAGGACCCTTACACAATCAGTCAGACTGACAGTATGCATCATTATTTACAACGAGGCCATACACGGTCAGTGTTTGCGTCATTATTTTTTATCAGTCTCAGCTCCTGCATGCAACGTGCACCAAAATGGATGATAAGAAAAAGGCGTGGGCAGTCTATGTTTGCTCCTGAGACAGAAGTAAATACTGATGAGCACATGTACATGGTCAGTCTTATTGTCAGTCTCTCCCATTACTTGCAAGACTGATACTGATATGATCAGAAAATTTGAATCAAATCAGTATTTTCATAAGTCAGTTCATTAGAACTGCCAGTATTAATTATTACTTTATTAATAATGACAGTCTGACTTAGGGACCCTATTAGTCATTGATTACATATTTCTTATAAACTTGGTTTGTGTAAATAATTACATTTTAATCAATATTTATTTCTAAACACATTTAAATTCAATTATTTGAGATTATATTCTTGTTACATTAAGTGTGCTTGTGGGTGTATACATTAAAATAAACTATTTGAATCTAACAAATTGTACCATTGATGTTGAAACAATTATTTAGAGAATATTTTTACCAATGGTTTCAACCTATAAAGAATAGCCATTAACTTGGGATCTAATTTTGAACGGTTGGATGTTAACATGGATTTATATTCAAGAATTCTATTTTGTTCATTGGATCTTTTATTTTTACCTTTCCAGGTCAACCTCATGAGGGGTCTGGTTATGCCTCTCAAAAGGTCCTTCAGATGGCATGGCATCGTTTGGAGCACGCACGAAGTAGAGTAAATGAGTTGGAACGAATTAAAAACAAACATCTTCAGGGCCGTGCAATATTAAGACCTCAACAGCAGGCTGCCCAACCTCAGCAAAATGGAGCACAACCAACCGGGAATGTCCAAAATGCAGGACCTACAGGATGAAGGCCTTCAAATTCCAAAACTGTGAATGCCTCAAGTTAAAATGTGTATTGGAGAGATTCTGTGAATGTGATGTGTATATCAAAGTACCTACGATAATGTACTAAAACATATATTAAACCATATTAATTGATGTTGTTAAACATAATTTTGACTTTATATACAATCTAATGTATAAATTGCCTCCAAATATACCACAATGTTGTTAAAATATGAAGCTTCAACTCTTCTCTTTGAATATTCAGAATATTAAAAACTACCAGTTACAGGTACTATCTCACATAGATTATAGGTCATAACACAGGAATACAACATTGTTACAGGTACTATCTCACATAGATTATAGGTCATAACACAGGAATACAACATGTTACAGGTACTATCTCACATAGATTATAGGTTTTATATTTGGAAGAAGGTACAGCAAAGGTTAATAGAAACATATAAAAGGAACGAACACCTCATTAAATGAAAATAAGTTTTCCTTACAGAGACATATTATATATTTGCATCCATTGTCCATTTCCTTTGTTTGTCCTTCATGCTATTTCTTCCAAGCCTCGTCCGCACCGGGCGAACATTGTATGTTGGAATTTTACCAAACATTATGATGTTAGGTGTGCTGAGAGTATTGGGTGGGAGAAAGCGGCAGCCAGTTTGTTCATAGTAATTGTTCGTTATGAGTGAACTGTTCCTCCATTCAGCTGCAACCAACTTTGCAATCGCCACACATATATGGTGTTATTGGTGTCTGTTATTTACTTGTGTGCTTTTATTTTACAAGTTAACAATGAGTAGGTATTTGTGGATCCAAGCATGCAAAATCAGGGAATTTAATACAAATGTACAAATCTAACAGTCTGTTGTGCGATCCCACCAACCAACCGTATCAAAGTACAAAAGGAACAATGTCTTTGTGGGAGCTAGGTACTATCGTTGTAGAGGTAAAAAAGAAAATAGATAGCCTACTATATCAATTAATAGAGATGAAAAATGTCTGGGATGGTTATTCATGAAAAAAATAAGCCTTGGTGAGGGCTACAATATTTACACTTTTAAAATGACAAAAACACTTGTCAAGTAGTCAAGTGGATGAGGTGAATACGGTGATGATGATAATGATAATCTTGGTGATACTAATAATGGTATTAACAATATGAATGATCAACATAAGTCTTTTTCTAGAACCTCAAAAACAATACTCCCATCCTCCAAAATTCTAAAAAATCCAAAGCTTACAAAACTTACCAAATTATCACATAATGCTATAAAAGAATTGAGGACTCTGCAGAAGATGGTATGAACATTATGCCTCTGTAGAAACATTTGCTAATAGGCTTGGAAAGGTAAAAAATTAATAATACAATAGCATTGTGTACTAAAAATAAAATATTGAGAATTTAATTTTTGAAGCTGAAATGGAGGAATCCAACATTGTCAGTAAGAGAATCATCATGTGATGTCTTATCTGTAGAGGGCCTGAGGAGCTCATTATCAGCAGATAATTTGAACATTCTGAATACCAAAAAAAGAACTTAAGTGTCATTTGAGAGAATCCTTTGTGTACGCTTGCAGTATTAAGTGACTAAAGTTAGATTATGTTATCTTAAGTAAGGCTTAATAACATTGCATTGAAATCCTCATTTAAAATGAAAATTGCTTATGTGTATTTTTTAAAATGTTTTATTAGTATTTAATAAGTACTTTGTAATAAATATTTATGAAAATCACTCTATGTAATCAATAGGGACAAAGGATTTTAGATATTCAACAATAAAAGGCTTTTTTAGATTTTTTTTAAAAAATTTGATATTTTTAAACAAATCAACAGAAAAAAAATTGTCCATCAAAATATATTACAATTTAAATTTAATCTTAATCTTAGTGATACATAAAAAGAAAAGTAAATGCGGGTTCATTTTGTCTAATAAAGAAATGTGAAGGAAATTAAACAAACATAGACTCATGCATTTATTATGTAATGCATTTAATAAAATGGGTGCAATTCTATAATAAACTAGTATTAAACATTAGTATTATCTTGGAAAAAGTCTACACAAACTAGTAATAGCTATATTGCGATGATACACTTTTGATGTTGAAAACGAAGTATACTAATTCCTGATGGTTTGGGCATGCTCACTTGGCTTCCGGCCAACACGCGGCATTGGATAGAATGTTTGTCCAACTGGTTCGTTTCTCCACTCCTCAGGGATAACAGTCCCGTTAGATAATACACTTTATAAGGCATTAGGCGGTGCATAAATACCGGCTGAAAATCTACTAGAATGCAAGAAGTTGTGTAAATATACACACACGCAAGTGACAAAAGTAGCCTTGTCAGGTCCAAGAAGCATAGGCTTTCTTAGCACTCGAAAAACAGAACTCACAATGCCAAACACATTTTCAGAACATCTACTTGTCCTAGATAAACAATAATTCAATATTATTTTATGACCACCTTTTTACTGATGTCCTGGATAAGGCTTCATTATATATTTATGAAGTGAGAATGCATAGTTTGCAATAATCATGTACAGAGCCGCAAACAATCGACTCGGCAATGCTTTATTGGTTGGTGGCTCTACACTGATTTGTAACTTTATCCACAAATCACAATTTTTAAAGACCAAAGTCTGATATTTGTCCTTGACACCCCAAATAAACATATACAACAATGAGTAGTTTGAGTCCACTAGTGCCATCAAAACTATACGACAACATGTTTGACATTTAGCACACCTAGGCATTGATCAAATTTTCATATTTAAATCCTGCAGCAACCACTTCCCATTCTTGACCAATAGCAGGTGTTTTCAAATACTCTGATAACACATTCACTATCACTAAAACACCTCGAGTATGATTTCTGAAATACTGTGTTTGGAAATCTTAAATAAATACATTAGCAGACAAGAATTTCCAGTTGCCAAGAATCTCAAGGTAACTAAGCAATCATTCACACTTATAGCTTCATGATAATTTATATCTTGTTTTGAAATTATTGTGTCTATCCAGAAGATCAGTAATTCTAAGTCCCCATTCGACATTCTGGTAAAATTAGTAAACAAGCCATCAAGTCCACCTGAAAGTCTTTTCCACTGTATTTATATTTCTGTGCAAACAATTGTCTCTGCTGCCATTTAGGGAAACTGGGTTTTGTTATCAATAAATAAGCTGCTGAAATTCACGCCAACTAGTGGTGCGCTCCAACATCCATCGTGTCCATTGTCACACAATTACTACATCTGTTAAATAAATGTACCGCGAGACAAAGTTTAGTGAACACAACTTTGTACATCAGCAAACACTGGTGTTTGACTTGTAAACCCCCCATGAGAAATAAGTATAGAGGTAACAAGAGAAGTATTTATTAACAAACAATCATATTAATAACAGGATCAACTAAGTCGAGCTGAGGTAGAAATATCGTGTTATATGTGATGTTAAGGTCAGCGACAGTATGCAGAGACTACTCCAAAAACAATCTCACGATGAAGCCAAAAATATATCCCATGGGGACAATAAATGAACATAACTATAGAATTGATGAATAGAAATAATAATTTTAGTAGCTTGTATTAAGAGAGATTTTAAAGTTACAGATAGCCGCCAAAAATAAGACCAACTAGATTTCTAAAGGACGGAAAACAAGTTGACATTTAGAGTGAAACATTTTTGCAATAACAATTTAAAATGACCTCTTGAAAAATGATTTATCTTTAAATAACAAACAATTTTTAAGTTAGTTCAAATATTCTTTCCACCTTGTGGTGATCAATCAAATTATATATTTAAAATAAAACAATATTTAAAGTTAGTTCAAATATTCTCGCCATATTGTGGTGTCCTAATCAAATTTAACTTGAAATAAATGTATATTTAAACAACAATATTTAAAGTTAGTTTATTTAGATCTTCTTGCCATATTGTGGTATTCAATAAAGTTCAACAATGAAATACATATATATTTAAACTACAACAATATTTAAAGTTAGTGACGTTCAAAAAAATTATATATGTGATACTTATTTTTTAGTAAACAATGCCATTTGATAGCAGACGACACAGTCATAGCCTTCATTAAGGCACCTCAAAAATCAAACTGTGAAGCGGTAAAACAGACTACTACAAAATCTCACGAGAACATATATTTCCCCTAAGGAATTTAATCTAAAATGGAATAGTGACTTTACTCTAGCCACATTAATTTAATTTAAAGTGAACATTCTCAGCCAAGGTTACAAGTTTAAAATACTGAAGTTCGAAAATATAAATTTAGGAAAGATTTTATTATTCAGGCTGAAAGAGAATTTAGAATAAAAGCGCAGATTACATCTGCTTGAGCAGTGTTGCTTACGCCGCTGAAGTCGGTGATATAAAGAGTAATCATATTAACAATACCTGGCACTATATAGCGCCTGAGCCTGATCACGGACTCACAGAATAAAGTAAAGGGGAGAGGGCGGACATGGGTTTCAACTGGAAAGGTCTGGCATGCTCGACATGGTGTAAAGTGGTCAGGGTTTTAGGCCCTTAGCTCTCAACCTTTTCATTTATAAAATTATATTAGTTTTTCCTTTAGTTTACATATTAATACACTCAAGCTACTGAGAGTACTAAACTGATAAATACATTGTTCTTTTCCATTCATCTAGGCCTAATTTAATTATCTTTATTACTATCAAATGGTTAATTATAAGAAAGTGTGGGGTTTTATGGTAATTATAAGTTATGTAAATTATAACCAAAGTTGTAAGCAATATATGTTTTAAATTTCAATTCATTAACTTCACTTTCAGGCCTTTAAATTTATAATCTAATAGTTTTTCATTATTTAAAGTCTTTGTTGGAATATTCGAGTCATCCAAATTTATTACTTTTACTTTTCATTTATAAGCATCGTGCTTGGTATCAATAGCTGAACCCGGAAGCTGGGAGATGCACCTGTTCTGGCACGTGCAGTCTTTCAGGGGAGGGGGAGGTTTTGGCGCGGACTACTGGCCAATCAGTGCCTTTGGTTTAGCGTCTGTGTTTGACCTTATCTGTAAGGAAAGCGTCAGACGCGGACAATGAGCGATTAGCACGCGAAGAGTAGAGACGGGACTAGCCGTTTAGCACGTAAAGAGTAAAGACGTGTAGTTTCAATTTCACTTATCGACACGTGTAGGGTCTCGAGATGGGAGAAACTTGAGGTAGCCCAGGTGGCTAAATAGCTATCTTTAGCTATGTATTAATTATTTCATGTTTCTAAATTAAAATATCCTTGGTAATAATATGTAAAAGATTTATTATAATAAAACTTTTAATTCAAATGCTACGATAAACAACATCTTTTTAAATCGACTGTATACCTCTACCCCCACCATTGTGCCGACATAACCCCGTGATGCTCTACCGAAACTGACTGCCGTGGACGAGACAACGTAAGAAGATGAGGTTGATCATCAAATCAGCTGACCGGAGAAGGTGAATGGTTACAAAAATGGCGCCTCTCCGTGGGGCTTCTCAACAATCAGCTGATAGACGACGGGTTACAAAAATGGCGTCACAACATGGGGCTTCTCAACAACAGCTGATGACTGTAGCTCTGACGGGTTACAATGGCAACTAGACACTCGTAGAAATATCCAGACGACGGTAGGTGAAAGGAACACCCACTTCTTCCCTCCACTCTTTGGGCATGAGCTTCCTTAATCAGAAAAATGTTTTCCGAGTGGCTCGGTTCAGTCAGGTCTGAAGTGTGGCCACGTGATTAATAACCATGTTACTTCTAACACTTTAAGATTGTTAGCCATTTTATTTTGTTTGTTGAACATGTTCATCAGAATTTTTCACCTAGTATAGACGTAACTTTACATAATGTTCATACCCAAGTGTCCTATCATTCGTTACAAATTCCCTTTTCTGTTGTTTTCTCTTTTAGGAAGTTGCGTTGCTTTTTTAACACTCATTGATGAGCTATGATTGGATTAAACCTAGGTTGTGTATTAGCCGGTAATGATCTATTTTCTTGAAGATGGAGCCATTACCTCTTTGTCCAGAGGCAGCAATGTAAATTGTGAACTGTGTTCTTCTTTTGATTATAGTATGCCATATTGTGTTCATACCTTTTATATGCCTGTACCTTCTTCCAAATATAATAAAACTTCCTGACTTTTCCAATCAGTCAAAAAAGTTCCCAGTTTAACCATTTCACAAACTTTCTTAGTGTCAATTCTTTTTGTATATTTTTAAAAACAATCCTATCAGCTAATAAAGATAAACATAATAAGTTTTATTTTTTATTTAATGTATTGTTTTTGGCCGTGTGTAACTAAATATGTTATAAAAGAAACTGTTGCCTCTTGTATTAAGACTGCCAAATGTAGGAAGTGCATTTTGTTAATATTAAGAAAACAAACTCTCAACATTTTTGTTTCAATGTTTAGGTGCAGAATGACTCAAGTATTAAATTCTCTGACATTTCTGTTTTCCCTAACATCAAAAAATTCACTGACTTTTCCAGGTTTTCCCCGTTTGTAGCCACCATTTATGCATCTAATTTTCTAGGAACTCTATAAAGCTGGATAAAATGAATGAAATCCTCTATTATTTTTAATGTAGTAAAGTCATAATGAGGTGCCTGAATGAGCCTGAAAGTGTTACGAATGATGACCATTGTCAAAATATATCATTTGCTTTCTATAACCTTACAACAAAAAAAAAGGGACACTTATATTATGTTGCCTAGGTATGTAAAGTACCTAAATATTCATATTATTTAAATTGAAAAATTACATCTGGGCATGAGAATCGAACCTGGGCCTTTTGGCATAGTATACCAATTATCTTACCGCTGAGCCATCCAGGAATTGTCCCGTGCCCAGGGTTATTTTTCACTCCTATTTTAAGGCAGAGTTTGTGATGGACATGCAGAAATTGTCAGCTACATATGAGTAATCAATAAGATCACATAACGCAGCCACCTTTGACTCAGGATTTTATGCTGCCAGTAGTACAATAAAAACTATACAAATGCACATATCATGATGGATTAAATAGACAAGCTTTTATATTTGTCCATCATAGACTAGTTCTCCGGATGAAGAATGTATCTGTATTACAGAATGATGAAAATAATTGAAAGCATACGGTTTTAGTCATGTTTGTTTCTGACATCAAATGATATTCATGTTGAAAACAAAGATAGTGGACTGTCAGGTTAGGGCAGGAAGTGATAAGGAAAATGGGGTTATTTCAACACCTCTAGAACTTGCGTTGTTTCATGCTAAAATAAGGCTACTTTAAGGCATAGGGCGATCAATCCACTGAATAAAAACTATCGATTGGCTAGTTTTGAATGCCCATTTTGGCATGCACATAATAAACGAATTCTACTCTATGAAGACTAGTCTGCCACTCACAAAAAAAAAACACTTTTTCTTCTTACTATTTACATCTCTCAAAAAATAAAGGACAACAAAAATCCAAACACACAACTAATAAAGACAAAAGTGAAATAAATAGGTTAAACAAATTATTTCACCAAAATTATTTTAGAATATTCTATGTAATGGTGTTAGGGCAAATCCACTATTTTACGAATTTGAATATCCAATTTACCTTTGAATCCCAAATCTGAATCTTGAAAAAAATTATTAACATGAGAGGAAATATAAATAGGAACTAAATGTTAGCATTATGTCTTATGATCCAATATTTAACATTCAACTCACTCATTCATTTAAGTGAGAAATTACTAGTCTTGGGCCTGGTTGTTAAGTCATCCTATAATTGTAATTGATTCTGAACTACCAATAAGCAGTATTAGAGCTCTAAAACAAATTTCAGTTGAAAAATTGATAAAACATTTTACTAAGGATTTGAGTCTCGAATATCCTTACTATCCCTATTATATATAGTTCTGAACAATTAGTTTGTGAATAAGTGGAATTTATAACCAAGACATTAAGGACAGATTCATCACTAGTATTTATCACTAGTATTTTTATTGTAAAAGAAACGTGTTCCAAATTTTACTTAAAATTTTGTTTATGTAATGCATCAACATGCTTTAGTGTGATTGGGCTGGCAGGGTTGTGCATAGTAATGCTGTATGAACACACTTTATTACTTTACTTTATAACTTTTCAACTTTAGTTAGAGATTTATTTGCAAAAATCATACAATAAATATTACAAAATGTCCATAAAATACAAAAGTTCCTATTTAGCTTGTTTGTTCTGTTGTAAGATTTAGACATACACAGATCACACTGAACTAAGAATAGGAAACGCATTTTGTTTGCTTACTACCAACTTCTGATGTTGATGCGAGATGTAGCCTTTGATCTTTCCTTCATAGATAAGGTTGGCAACAATGCACTGTGTTTCATCCAAGTCTACGTCACTAACACCCATTACTTGGAGGGCTTGTAACAGAACTTGAATTGGAATCTGATGGGTTTTCATCATTTGACACCTGAAAATAATAACATACTAACATAAATACAGTACAAACATTATTATTAAAACCAACACACTTGAACTATTGTAATCCTTCATTTTGTAGACCTCAATACTTTCTCAACTTTAAAATTTAACTATAAAAAACCCAGATTTAACATTACTTTTCTGGATGTAGATCACACTATCAGGGACACCTAAAAACAGCTGCCAACAATGAGAACAAAGATATTACTCTCACATATACTAGTCATTAGAGCAAAAATAATATTCTCCTACAATGATGACCTTTCAAAATACAACCAAAAACTGCAAGAGAGGCACCTAAAGCACTGACGTAGTCAAAGAGACAGAGCTCAAACACAGGAACACTACTTGTTAGACCCACAGCGGTAGAAATAAACCATACCTATCTCATTGCCACACTTCCAGACCCAACTCATCAATGTCAGTTGTTTCCAGCCTGTGGCCGAAACCGTTTAGTAAAATGGTTTTATCTTCCTCTATACTTCAACCACTCACACTTAAATAAACCAATTCAAAGAAAAGATATGGCTTCAATCAAGTGTTAGAATTGTGCTCTATAGAGGTCAATGTAGAGCAAAAAACTACAGTAGCCCCATGGCTTCTTTGGTGCTGACTGACAGCTCACAGCTTTGAAAAGCTACCAGACCAAATTATGTATCCCTACGTTGAACCATATGATCTACAAAAACATGTGTTTAGCAGCTGTTCACTTCTGACAGTCAAAATTTAGGTATATACCTAAATGTTGACTGTCAGCTGTGAGCTGTCAGTCAGCACCAAAGAAGCCATGGGGAAAATACTGTAGTATTGCGCCGACATAGACATGGCTTTGCCGGGCAACGCAATATCCTTAATGTGTTTTGGAACCCAAAATTAAAATATCTATTAATTCTGTTTCCTGTTGGGTGACCTGGCGGTCTAGGAGTAAGGTGTCAGACTTCTGTGCTGGCAGCCGGGGTTCGATCCTCGGTCCCGGCACATATCTATCTGATTACCAAACCCTTCCTTCACCTCTGACAAGACATCTTGTGAATGTGGGGAATGCCAGTTTCATCTCACAATCACCCTACCATTACACATTAGCTTAAGTGCGTATAACCCGAACGGGTAGTAAGACGCGATGCTAATAATAATACTAATGATATTTCCTGTTTTTCACTTATAGATACTGGGGCTAGTTTGTCATTCATAAATCCCCAATTTTTAAATAGTTTACCAAACTTAGATTCTTCTGCGGGAACATATTTTAAACCTAAACTCTTTGCCATTGTAAATAGAACCACTCTTAAAGTAAATAAAAGTGTTTATTGTTCAATTAAAGTTAGAGGTTTCTCTTGGAAACATTCATTTTCTTTTGTCACCAACTTACCTTATGATATTATACTAGGCGTTGATTTTCTAACCAAAACTCAAAGTAAAATTGATTTAGGAAGAAATCATATTTGATTCAAATTCCACCCCTCCACTAAAATTAAATTTGAAAATGTGGTAAAAAAGGATAACATTTTGATCAGTACTATACCCGTGTAACTTATTGCAACCATTCAAAGTTTTCCTGACACCATAACCACTAATTGGTGTAAATATAATATCCTCCCTTATCAGATTATCTTTTTCTGATTTCCGTTCAGTTAGATATCCTCCTTATTCAAGCTCACCGCCTAAATTATAAGCGTTTAAAGACGTGTCCAAGATCTGCTCGATAAAAATGTCACTAGACCGTCTAGATCGGCATATGTTAGTCCTGAGTTTAATATTCCCAGGAAAGGTGGCGGACAAGGTTAGTTGTTGATTATTGTAAAATGAATAAACAGATGTGTTTGACCTCTAGCCTATGCCCACTGTTGAAAGTGCCTTTCAATACTTAGGGGGAGGGGGGTGGCCAAAGTCTATAGTTTGATAGACCTGAATGTTAGTTTTCTTCGATGTGCACTTACTGAAGATTTGAAGCAATTTACCACCTTTGTTACACCTTGAAGACCTTATGAGTATAATAGAGTTACCCTTGGGATCAGTTGTGGTGGAGCGGCTGAGTCGAGTGTTAGACCATATTTTGGCGGATTTCAAATTCAAATTTGTATTCGATTATTTTACATTTGTGTTTATAGTCAATCCTTAGGAGAACATAATGAACCTGTAAAATTTAGTTCTCCAGCGTCTAAAGGAGGCTGGTCCCACTGTTAATCCTGATAAAAGTGACATGGGACAGATTGTATAAAGTATTTGGGGTATGTGATTTCTAAGAGTAATATCCTTGTGGACCCTGAATATATTAGGCCCATTGTTGATTTTCCTGTCCCAAATGATTTAAAACAGGTTTAACGTTTTGTGAGGATGTGTGCATATTAATACAGGTTCATTCCTTCCTTTTCTGAGGTGGCTGCCCCGTTGAACCCTTTAAAAAAGAAAGGAGTATAGTTTGTGTGGGGAGATCCAAAATAAAGCCTTTTCTAAACTTAAGTTAAATTTGGTGTCCCCTAAGGTACTTAGAATACCTGATTTTTCATTGCTCTTTGAACTAAAGATTGACACTTCAGTCCTATGCTCTCGGCGCGGTTCTTTCTCAACAATGCCCCGAAGGTTTACTTCCGGTAGCTTTCACTAGCAAAGCTCTTACAGATGTGCAGAAAAGGTAGTGCATAGGAAAGGAACGACTCAGATGCCTATTTGGCCTTGAGAAGTTTGCTGATTATCTGGAGCAATGTGAGTTTGTGTTATATACTGACAATAGAGCCTTGTTGTGGATATTTAATAACCCAAAACAGTTAGGGAAAATTGGCCGTTGGGTTTTGAAGTTGTCTCAGTCCAAGTTCACTATTGTACATGTTTCAGGGAAATATAACGTAGTTGCCAATGTTCTTTCTCGCATCAACGAAGGAGTGTACCGGATACTTTCTTGTCCTATTCCTACTAAAGTTGAGGTTATCATGTTTATTCCAGAGTCACTTGTTTCTTTAGCACAACATCAGCCGGAGGAAACTTTTTGTAGGGATATTGTTGATCGCCTGGATAAGGGTGATCAGGTCGTGCTATTATTCAATACTGAATAAAGTGATTTATATCAGTAACAATTATACACGCAACGACACTCTTCAATTGGCGCTCGATCACAGGGCTATAAATACCAATTATATCATCAAAATATCGTACCGCTTTAATTAGTGCTCAATCACGGGGCAATTATCAGCTAATTAAACAGTATCACTTCAATTGGCTCCCAAACGTAGAGGCAAAATTCAGTACCTTTACACTCTTTGTAGCCAAAGTAGAGTTATATGTGCATGCGCGAGAATTCAATTACATCAAACGAAGCTCTGTGTGTCTTTAGCCAAAGTTAAGTAATGGTTATGCTCATGTGCGAGAATTAGTTTATTTCTTGAGAATAAGGAATACTCTCAACAATTTTTGACCATGCTGGTTAAAGTCTTTAAGTGGTTCACTCAATAAAAATTAGAAAACCTATTAGAACACAGTTAATATTTTTAGTTTATAATCAATTTACGCGTATGCATCCTTTAAATTTAACGCAGGCTGTTTACGGAATAAAATCTTCACGCTCACGCATCACATGCCTGCAAAACACATAGGACACAAGTTTAAATTTCAAAGACAAGTGAAATCAGTTAATTATTATAAAACACTGATTGGTCTACTTGTTGAAATCACCAGGATGAATATCTAAACTTAAGACATAAGTAAATAGCTTTGATTCTACATAATGTTATTATATAAATTAATTAATTTAGAGATAGTTTTAATGGTTTATCAGTGAATATATTTACGAGATCGGTTATAAGCGTAACATTCTTACGAGCCTAAACAAAAGCTGTGTAGTTATTCTTAGAACGTCTAATATTGTCTTGGAGACAAATTTAATTCTTACGATATCAATAAGGACAAGTCAATATTGTTTTAACATTATAACTATAGTTCGGTCTACTTTATCTTCTACTTCAAGGTTAATATCTTGGTTTAGGCAAATAGTATTTCATTGTCTGCCTGAATGGCCTGTGTTAGTATTTACTAGATTATAGTTAGGTCAATATGGCTCTATAGAGCACTAAACAATTTTTTCATAATGTAAATTTTATTTTAAAATGTTAATCTGTACCCCGTAGAGTGGAATAGTATGTTTATAAAGTATTTATATGTTAAAAACTTTTTAAAATTAATTCAAAGGTAGTTCACACAACTTATACTATAGGCCACTGTTTAGGTAACTAAGCAAAGTGTGTATAAGAATTGTTTGCACTAGTAAGTGCTAAGATTAAATCTCAACGGGATAACCTATATTGGAAGTGGATTTTACATTCTCATCAGGTGAACACTAGTAAATTTACTTTTAGCTACTCATTTTGTTCCTGCTCCCCTAGATTAGGTCGTAAACAAAGTATGTTAGATATACTAAACAGAATTTAATAGGGCAAATTAAACAATTATATGATACCATATTTTAAATATAATCAGTGATATTGGAAAATATTATAATGACCACAAAATAATTAATATTTTCTTAAAGATAGTGTTTATGAACATCTTACTATAGGTTTTGTATTCTAACTATGCTTAGGCCTACACTTTATACTGCAGCTATATATTTTGATGCTTCATGCACCAACAGGTTATCCAGGCCAAGAAGAGTGTAAATTAGGCCTCATCATGCAATACAACGCAATGTCCAAGTTTAAGAAAACTTCATTTAGTCCTCTTTGGTGCCTGGATCCAGCTCTTTCATGGGTGCAGGAGGCACCAGATGACATGTTCTCTGCTATCTGTTCTTTGTGCAGTACAAAGATATGCTTGAGCAACTTGGAAAAGCAGGCACTAACAAGCCATATGGCAGGAAAAAAACACAAAACTTCAGAGAATAGAAGAAAGGGTTCCCTTTCACTTGAACTTTTTGTAGTAGTGCAGCTTCAAGTAGTATATCTGGAAATTCTATTTCAGAACTTAATTCTAAGCCTTTAGTTTGCAGTACTATTTCTCCTTTATCTCCTGTATGTACAACTTTTAGTGTAGGGGAAAGTATTAGTAATGTAATGTTTTTAACAGAAGAAACACCAAGGTCACGGACACTACACTATTTTCTTCTTAGTGAAAATGTAACAAAGGCAGAAATATTATGGTGTATGCAATCAGTAATGCAACATAGTTCATTGAGAACGATGATTGCCAGTGATATGTCATTATTCAAGCAAATGTTTCCTGACAGTTCAATAGCCAGTAAAGTACAACTTCAGAAAACAAAGGCAACTTATGTGATTGTACATGGACTGGCACCTTTTTTTGAACGTGAAGTGAGAACATTATTGTCACATGCTAATCATATATTCGTAGGATTTGATGAACGTCTCAATAAAGTGTCACAAAAACAACAAATGGACATTGTAGGGTGGTTTTGGGATAGTGGAAAGGGGGAGGTTTCAACTAGATATTTAACGTCAATTTTATTAGGTCATACTAATAAAGGTTATGCAAGTATCAATGGATGGCCCAAATGTTAATATTAAGTTTTTGAGGGACTTAAAGAATGACTTGATTGACGACTGTCCAGAAAACGGTAAACTTGTTGATATAGGTAGCTGTGGACTACATACACTGCATTGTGCGTTCAAAGGGGGTGTCAGAGCCACTGATTGGAAACTAGTTGAATTTTTGTGGGCACTGTATAATCTGTGGAAGGATGTGCCTCTCGAAGAGCAGATTATATTGCCATTACAAAATCCACAATTTCCCCCTTAAAATTCTGTGCAATACGGTGGTTAGAGAACGTTAAAGTCGCAGAAAGAGCCATTTTAATCCTACCAAATGTGCTTAAATTCTGTGCAATATGGCGGTTAGAGAACGTTAAAGTCGCAGAAAGAGCCTTTTTGATCCTGCCGAATGTGCTTAAATTCTGTGCAATATGGTGGTTAGAGAATGTTAAGGTCACAGAAAGAGCCTTTTTGATCCTGCCAAATGTGCTTAAATTCTGTGCAATACGGTGGTTAGAGAACGTTAAAGTCGCAGAAAGAGCCATTTTAATCCTACCAAATGTGCTTAAATTATGTGCAATATGGTGGTTAGAGAACGTTAAAGTCGCAGAAAGAGCCTTTTTGATCCTGCCAAATGTGCTTAAATTCTGTGCAATATGGTGGTTAGAGAACGTTAAAGTCGCAGAAAGAGCCTTTTTGATCCTGCCAAATGTGCTTAAATTCTGTGCAATACGGTGTTAGAGAACGTTAAAGTCGCAGAAAGAGCCATTTTAATCCTACCAAATGTGCTTAAATTCTGTGCAATATGGTGGTTAGAGAACATTAAAGTCGCAGAAAGAGCCTTTTTGATCCTGCCAAATGTGCTTAAATTCTGTGCAATACGGTGGTTAGAGAACGTTAAAGTTGCAGAAAGAGCCTTTTTGATCCTGCCAAATGTGCTTAAATTTGTCAATGAAGTGAAAGGTAAAAATGAACTTAAATGTAACAGCTTCAAAATAATTTCAGAATCTTTGAAGGATAAGCTACTAGGTCCAAAACTAGCTTTTTTCCAGAGCTTAGCATCAGACATAGAGCCTTTTTTTAAGGGACTTTCAGTCAAACGAGCCTCTTTCACCTTTATTATATAATGCTTTAATTTCTTTGGTTAAGAGTGCCATGGAAAAGTTTGTTAAACATGAAATACTGTCTTCGACATCAGTTTCCAAAATAGATATTTTGAAGAAAGAAAACTTATTGTATGATAAGCAGATTGATATCGGATATGCCACTAAGGATGCCCTTCGAAAATTGAAATGTGTGCCAGATCGGGATTTATTGCAGTTTCGAATGGAGTACCGTAAATGTTTGCAAAATTTTGTATTAAAGATTAATATATGCACACCTCTGAGCTACAAATTGACGAAATCAATTTCATGCTTTGACCCTGCAGTAGCCATCAATACGGAAACCGCCAACAAACGCTTATCTGATGCCTTGCAAATTTATGTGGAAAGTAATTGGATGACTGGTATGACAGCTGATAAAGTTGATCGAGAATACAAAAAATTACTGTCCATATCAGCTGTTAAAGACAATCTAAAAACCTTTAACAGGAGTGAAAACCGCCTCAACCATTTTTGGCTAAAACGCTTGGAAACTCACAGTTTTTATGAAACTGAACATTTGAAAGCTTTCCTTAAGATGGTATTAATTATTTCACATGGCAATGCTGCTCTCGGAGAGAGGGTTTTCTATAAACCAGGAATGTATTGTGGAAAATCAAAAAGCAGAATAATTAATTGCACAGAGACATATTTTCGATGCAGTAACTTTTGCAGGAGTGGAGGCAGTCATCATGTCAAAAGAACGTATTCATTCAATGCGTAATGCCCATTCACGATACAAAGAAGCTCTCCACAGAAATCGACAAGAAAATGAAGCAGCACAAAAATTCCTCAATGAAAAAAAAAAAAGCTAAGGCTCTAAAAGAACTAAGAGATAAAAAAAGAAAATTGATGGAAGACACAACCAGGGAAGTTGCTTTGATAGATGAACAAATGCAAGCTCTAAAAATAGAATGTTCAGGTCCTACAATAAAAGTTTTTCTTTGGTCAGGTTAATTGTTTACGTTGTATAATATAGGCTATGTATTTTAATCGTATTTCTTATTTTTAGTCAACGGTATAATACTTGTAGGCCCTATGTCTGTAGGTGTAGTCTGCGAGCCCTAATGTAGGCCTACTTTAGGAATACTGTTAAGTTTATTTACTACTGCTCTACTTTATAGAAATAAATATTTCAAACATTAACAATTGTTTGTATGTTATTATATGTCACGTAGGAAGCTATCTTTGTCTAGTCTACTCATATTAATTGAATTTAAATTTTATTATGAAAAACACATGTTTTTGGATAGTTATTGTTATTATGATTATTACATTGAACAATGTTGATTTTATCAACATTTTGTGCGCTGTGAAAGAACTTGTGCTACTTAATAATATTATTTGGTTTGTCATAGCTCAAAACTGTATATTAAATAATTTAAATATTTACAACATTAATCATAAACACACATTCCTTGTAGTTTCCTTACTATAATATTCATGTGAAGTGAACCTTATAATTAAAGGTTATGGATATAGTGTGATTTAGAAGTGGTACTACTATTATTTTAACTTTTCTTACATTTCAAAAACAATATTGTCAAATCAGCTCCTTTATTTCTGTTTTTATTTCTTTTTCTATTAAATGCACTAACTTGTTTTAAAAATGATTACGATTTTATTCATAATGCTTAATGTCACCACCACCTTACCACCTAAAGTTTAAAGTTAAAAATTTTAAATCATAAATAATGAAAATCTCTCAGGTATATTGCACAGGACCACATTACTCTTTAGACCATTGCCACATGTTAAAATCATTTAATCTTTCACAGAGGGACACCATTTAAGATTGTGTATGCATCTGTAAAAAAGTATATACTAATCAGCAATCTTAATAAAATTATGTTTTTAATGCACTTAATATCCATGTGCACTGGTCTGGAAAAAACATATTGGCTCTGGAAAACCTGAAAAAGCCAGCGAATTTTAAAATTCAGTCACTGGACACCCTTTATAAGTATTAAGGGATAATGTAATCTATAGTAGAGTTTAGCTTCTATTGTTCTATGTCCACATGACTTAGTTTTTATATGCCAGTACTAATGACTTATTTCCCTATCCCCTCAAGGCATAGTTTATTATGTTGTGCTTTGAGCTATATTGTTTTATGTCCATAAACATAATTTTTATATGCCAGTACTAATGACTTATTTCCCTATCCCCTCAAGGCATAGTTTATTATGTTGTGCTTTGAGCTATATTGTTCTATGTCCATAAACATAATTTTTGTATGTTAGTACTAATGACTTATTTCCCTATGCCCATAAGGCATAGTTTATAATAATTGGCTTTATACTCAATGTTTCTAGGTCTAATATGCTTAGTCACAAATATTAGGGTCAAGATTAGACTCCTTAGACCATATGACCATGCTGCGGCTAGTTTAAAGAATAAAATAAAATAATGGAGGATACCAGGTTATCTATTGCTATGTTTCACGACCTAACTGGGTTTGTAACTGACACTGGTCTCTGCTGTGTCTAACTGTGTACAAGAATGTAATGCAGTGCTCAACCTGCGGAAGTGTTACTTGTCCATAGTAGTGGCCCGCGGGGTTTTGTCTGTTGTGTACACCCCCCTTGTGGCGCCTTTAGTGCTAGTCAAAAAAGCTCACTATTTTGTCTAGTACTATTGTCCCCTTTTCAGGATAACAGAATAAATATATTATTGATTGCTCAGAAGGTACTAATTAGGAACTGATCGGCCGTAGTGACTGTAGTGACTAGATTCTTAGATTACTAGTTGTAAAATAATAGTTTCTCTTCTAGGAGCTTATAACTTTTCGATGTCTAACTCTCTATGGAGTTAATTCAAGCTAGTTAGCTCATGTTAATTACCGTCCTTGTATATTCTTAAACTAGGACTAAGTTTGTGTGGCTTAGTTCCGTATATTTTAAATTATGTGTTGTAGTTGGGAGCCTCAAAGTCAGCAGGCTGGAGTAGGGCTGTGTATGTTAAAATTTTAATTAGATTTGATTACCGCCACTAATCTATATTGACTTTGAGTTTCTCCCTTTCATCCTATTTGACGAATGGGTCATTGTCGTGCTTTAACGAGCTACAAGGTTTCTTACTAACACCTATGACCTATATGTGTGGGTTATAGGGTGTACCTGGTTGCGTCACACCTGATGCACCTTTGTCGAGCTATTTATATTATGAGGCTACTGGGGAGTGAAGGTTACATAATGATGTGTTACATACCAATTACTCACCACAAGACATAGTTAAGTTAAGTCTCATAGTTTATGATGGGCAAGACATCGAGCGTGAACAAAATATTCTAGAACCTTGTTTCACCTCTGACAAGAAGTGTATTAATCACAACTTGTGAATATGTGGAGTGCCAGGCCTCCACTGAGGTTCGAATTCCACGTTAAACTGTAGGTCCTCCATTTCATCTCACAATCACCCTACCATTACACATTAGCATGTGTATAACCTGAATGGGTAGTAAGAGATGGTGTGTAATGAGGTGTATTGGATATAATTAGCTCAAGATAAGAATGAGTGGTGTACTTTTGTGGGTGTGGCAATGAACTTTCAAATGGTTAATGTTAAAGAGAAAGTAACTAAGTTTTCCAAAAAATTATTCTTTAAAACAAATGGAGTATTTTAATTTTTTGATCATTCTTATTAGTTCCAATTTAGATTATTGTCAGAAAAATTTATATTTTTGACTAGGAGAAACATCAGGGATTTTTTTTTCTGAGATATTTTGATGACCTTCAAATACTATCCAGAAGTTTCTCTCCTCAGATTCAAATTAAAAATACTTAAAAGGCAGCAAAGTACGACTTAATTGACTAAATAACTAGTTCTAAGATCCCTTCCTACTTACACAGTCTTGAAGAGACTTCTGTATGTATTCACTTTCAGTCTTTCTAGTATCAGGAAAAGTCCGTAGCTGACAAAGAAGGTCTCGTGTTTTTCCATGGTGGCGTTGAATGCTTGCAAGTTACCCTGTTTCACAGCCTCCACCACCTCCCAAAACTGCATCAGGTCATACTTCTCCAAGACACGCTTAGAGGGCATGTATCCCTACAAAACAATAACAATACTTTTGTAATTTGGTAACAAGCTATAGCATTATTATAGGCATGCAAACATTCAAAAGCAGAAATAATTGCAAATTGTACTTTAAAAAAAACTGATATTCTGAATCAAAATCATTTATTTTTTAAATAACATGCCTATATGGTTGCATAAATCAATTTCCAAACACAAATTATATTGACACACAACTACCAAACTAGCTTAACCCATAACAGTTTGTCTAGACTTAGTGTTTAACTATTTGCTCATGATAGCAAGTACAGGGAATACATGAGATATTATAGGAAGCAAGGGGGACCTTTTTGTCAAAATAAATAAAATATTTCTCCAATAAAAACACAGAGTTTAACTTTTTTCACATGCTGACCTAAACAGTTGTTGAATTTAATGACAGGTTTTTCTCTTCGTTGTTGTCTAATACCACTTTGCTCATGCTCTTCCACTGAAGCAAAATATATATATATATTCCCCAAAAAACTGTTTTGACATAAAAACTGCAAAAACACTAGCCTTTGTTTTGCGTTCCCTACACCCCCACCTTAATACTACAAAAGAACATTAAGAAATACTTAAAAGTATTTAACATGAGCAAAGTCACAGAAAAATTTCTTGACAAATTTCTTTGAAATCTTCAATCAGTACTGTTATCAGAATCTTCAAAATTGTCAAGATTGTGTTGTGGGTGAGGGGTTGGCGTTAGTGGATTGGGAGGACTTGTTTGAAATGGTTGCTTTTTGAGGGCTTTTCTGCATAGGATTCGATGGTTGATGCTTCTTAAAAAATATTCCAGAGGCAAGGCAGAAAATAGGAATCTCTAGGTAATTATATTTTAAAATTTAAATACCTATTTGACTTGAAAATTTTAACACCTTCATAAAGTAATTTGCTCAAAATGTGAGTTCTATAGACAAGTGACTTGTAACTTCTTTAATCTGGACCTCCCTTAAGAGGAATTTGTGTGTGCCTTCAGTTATTAAGTGATAAAAACTTCTATGAGAGTTTCTATGATAGTATATAATTATATTAGAAACAACTTACCCGCATCATTTTCACTGGCACCAAGTACATAAGAATCATGCGTTTGTTTTTCAAACATGTCTTGTGACACTTCTCAAATGCGAATGTTAGGTATGTGTCTGCTACAAGATATATGAAATACAAGACTTGATTAATATTTTGAATTATTAAACCTATCTGAAAGTACCAGACAATTAGATATTTATAATGTATCCAAAGATAGTCTAGTAAAAAAATAAAGTTTAAAATTAAAATTAGTTTAATCAAATAATTCTGTTACTTGTCTAACAATACATCCAAACAAGTTGGATAGTTCTTTATTAAATAGGAACCACAAAATATTTTCCCGTGCAAAAGCTCAATGAAGAAGGTACATTCATTATAAATAGGGATAGAACCTCAATTCCTTAGGATATTCAAGATCCAAAGATTTGAAACTCAACTCTTCAACTTTTTAGTGAAATTTGTTTAAGTGCTCTAATACTGCTTATTGGTTGTTAAGAACCAATTATTTATTATGTGATGAGCTTAGCAACCAGATCCTAGACCAGTAATTTAACACTTAAACGAATGTATGAATGTTATTAATTATTATGAATGAATTATAAGATATAGTGTTGGCATTTAGTTACTATTTGTATTTTATATAATAAGAATAATATAAAATACAAATAATAAAAAAAATTGACCCAAATATAATAGTTCTATTAACCCTTCCAGTGTCAAGGTAAAAAAACAAGCTTTTGCCTTACATGCTCAATTTTTTTCAACCAAAATCACAAAAAAAAGATTAATACATAGTGTATTATTACTTTACTTATGTGGAAGTGAAAAAACACAGGAATTTTATATATTTCGGTAACTATGTGGTACAGTAAGTCACATGACTTACCCCAGAAAGTTCTCAAGTTCCATTCTTTTGGACATCAGACAGTGTTGAAATTTGTGTCACTGACATGAACATACGATTCTAAACAAAGTCAATATACACACTGTCCATTTTGCATTCTATTTAGAATATTTTATTGTTATGGTAGGCTTTAAAACAATCTACTGGATGAAGGAAATGCTTAGCTTTGCATGTTTTACAAAAATAAATTGCAAGACTTTCTCTGTATCTTGTGGGACATAAGTTTCCTGTCAGCTTCTGGATGTCCACATACAATATGTATTGAATTCTCCCCTCTAGAGATTCATAGATAATATATCTTCAAGATCATCACTTGTTGTAAAATCACTAAGATCCTGTCATATTTTATATTTTATAATAAATCCCCGCACTCTTGCCGTCACCATGGCTTACTTACTCTGGAAACGGTCAAGGTGTTGTCAAAACAGTCTGACGACACCTAACATCGTTGTTATGGTGTATTTATGAATTCACACACTATAGTATACTTTTATTTCAGTTGCCTGCGGCCATCTACAAAATATTCTGGAACTTACAGAAAAATATGAGTGATTGCGGAATATTCCGTTAATGACATGTGAAGAGTACTAAGTAATGACAAAATATGTCATAAACGACACTTGAAGCAAATTTTGATTGGCGAAATATTCCGTAAATGACACGGGAAGGGTTAAGTTCTTAATTTTTTTTTCTAGGATTCGGATTTGAGATTCAGGACTCAAAGGTAAATTGGAGATTCAGACTCATAAAATAGTGGATTAAACCCAACTCTATTTACAAATATGGCAGAGTTATTTTGATAAATAATTTGCTAAAAGAACAATGCAATTAACTTAAAACATATACACAGTGGCCTCTGTAATCAAACCAGGGTCACTCAATCAAAAGGACAGACAAAGTCACTACACACCTGATTTGTAGTCACAATCAAACATAGCTTTGCGACCCACGTAGTACCGATATGTGACCAATTGGCTTAGACTGAACATATGTTTCATCGGGAAAGCCTCTATTGCCCGGATAAGCGGCTTACAGAGGTGGAGTTTGTTAATGCGGAAATATACCTTGAACATCTGATTGACGAGCATCAGCATACCCCATCGTTTGGTGAATTCTTCTGAACTGCGGCTGTAAATAAATGGTAATAAAATTAGTTACTTCTCATGGAGCTAATATTCTTGGTAAAAAATGTGATAATAATAATGATAATCATAATTTTTGAGTAATTTTAATTCTTTTTAACACTGGATCTTACTACCCATTCGGGTTATACACCTATGTATTAATTACACTAATGGTTTAGGAATTAGGAGGGTTATAATTGAGAGGAAGTGCACCTGCTTTTGCCTGGAAGGTGAGTGGAGCACCACACAGGAAAAAACCACCTTCAATGCAACCAACCAGGATAAAACCTCTTATCTCCCCATCTTTGGCAATCTAGTCCAACACAGGAGTAGTGCGTTAGACCACACGGCCACCAAAGCAGGTTTCTTTAGTAATTCAAGTTTATATTTTATAATGTACTAATGGTAAAGTTCTTGTGGTCCGAATGATTAGATCAACTTACTCAATAGTACAAGTTCGGACCCTGACCAGTTTCAATCGGGTGGTTTTTCAACAATGTAGTTCACATATCATTCTTATTCTAGGAATATGCTGATGCATGTTGAGTCTTATAAATTACTCAGGTTCTCAACTCATTATTAACTCAATAACTATAATGTTTTAAAAACATAAGGGTGTGTAACAGTGCTGGGATCCAAGGTAACATTTCATACAGATGTGAAAGTGTTAAAACTAGACTGAAAAAACACTTCAAAAATAGTATTCAAAAGATGTTTTTTGCACAGCGTCTTACTACCTGTTCAGGTTATATGCCATGCATATATACTAAATGCACTAACAAGTTAGGAATGGGGTAGAGGTTGAATTTAGAGAAAATTTGCATGGAGGTCGAGTGGAAAACAATTTTGGTAAAAACTCAATGCCTGACCAGGATTTGAACCCCAATCTGTTATCGGGAGTCTAGTCTAACATGAGAGTAGTGCCTTAGACCATGCAACCACCAAAGTAGTTTAATAATTTAATAGTTTAGTTAGTTTTGTTTAAAGGATTTAATAGTGTTGATTACAATCTCCCCTGAAATACCTAAAGGAACATACATACATACATATTCAATTCTTGCAGTTAAATATCGAGATATTTGTTTGAAACATTCCCTGAAGTACCTAAAGGAACATACATACATACATACATACATACATACATATTCAATTCTCGCAGTTAAATATTGAGATATTTGTTTGAACCATTCCCTGAAGTATAATCTCTAATTTTATTTTTAGCTACACATATTTGAGAGATATCTCGGGAGTGTTTGTGGAATTAGATTACATAATTTGGGGATGATACGGTTAGTGGTTACCATAAAGATATGAATATTTGCTGATTGTCTACACTTCTTTGTTAAATGTTGAACGAGTATGTGGAAATGATTGTTTATTTGTTTGTCTTTATCAATTGTGCTATACCTTATAGTACTAATAGAAATGGTTTGGAAGCAGAACTTGATGTTGAGTGTTTGTTAAATATTTTTTAAACCAAAAAATATAGATATATTAATATAACTTAATCTACCAACTTCAATGTAATTTTTGTGAGGCTGAATATGTTGGGCTCACAACAGGACCTCTGAGAATATGTATGAACAATCACTGTTTTGATACTAACCACAAAAATCTAGATAAACCATTTCCTTCTCATGCTAATGCCCACAATAAGGACTTTGACTCCTGCTACACCACCAGAGTATTCAGAGCATTCCCGACAGCCACCTGCAATAACTCTCAACTCAGACAATGGGAACTTGCACATCAATGGGTAACCAAATCCAGATCTAAGATTAAAAAAAACTATAAATAAGGTTTTACTATTATTTCATATATTATATCTTTTAGATCAAACATTTTTTATTTGGAGTATAGTCCCTGTTAGTTTTATTATTTTTAATCAGCATTTCTCAGCAAGCTACTTTTTCTTTTCAATCCATATATAGTTTCATCAATTTGGAAACACTGCTAATTTTCAGTTACACATTTCAAATCATTCTAGAAACGTGTAGTGTAGTTCTATAGCCTATCTTTGTTTGCTTGTTTGTGTGTTTTCAATGTGTATCTTCTAATGATAAAGGAACATCTCTGAAAATTCAATGTGTGAAGTGTAATAGGGCAATAGTTTAAGAAGAGAAGAAATGAAGAGAGAAGTGTGTTTTTATATCTAGACCTAACCTAACTAACCTTTCAGGTTGGCTTCCTTCACTATCAATTACATTACATTATTGTACAGAGTTCATACACTGTATAAATATAATTTTCATGTTTTTTCCCTTGCATATGTAAAAATTTTGATTGTATATCCCACACACACACCCAAATGGATATGACATAAGATATTAATTGACTGAACTAATGGATTATTATTATTATCGTTTTGATATCCAGGTATATTCTAAGATACTTAACATTTTTAAATCCTTTTAGTTTGTTCTCAAGTTTTTGTATTTGTCTGTCCCATTTAAGTTGTTTTGTCGACGATTAGTCCAAGGTAAGTATGAATGTCTGTTATGTCTAGGTTTTCGATACAGTCACAGCATGTTTGTGTTCAATTGTGTTAACAATTATATTTGTGATGTGTAATATTGATTCGTGTATGCTACATTTTAGGAGTAAAGATAGATATAGCCTTAGTTTTCCTTGAATTCATTATTAGAAAATGATCATGAGTGTGTTTAGTCTTGTTGCAGGCTGTATTCTGCCATTTGGAGATTCTCTTGACTATTCAGTATTGCGGTGTTATCTGTGTATATGTGGATGTGACCATGTTTTACTTGTCTTGTGATTGTATAGCTGTAAATTAGATAGTGTGTAATTGAACCAAATTAGAGTTGGGCCACTCTATCTTACAAATCCGAATCTTGAATATGACTCTCCTATTTACCTTCGAATCTCAAATCTAAATATGAATCTTGAAAAAAATTATGAACATAAGAAGAAAAATAAATATAGTATAATAATAGGAAATAAAAATAGTAACTAAATGTTAAAATTATTTCTTCTAATGCATTAATTTTAACATTGATACTAGAAATGGGCGATAAATCATTGACTGTGATTTTTTCACCAATACCATATGATCATCGCTACTCCCGGTGACTCGATCTCAAAAGTATCGGTGATTGAGATATCAGTGATCGGAGATACTCTATACTCGCATCAAATGACAACAATTACTCAAGCTACGGAGCTGTTATTGCTTCTTCTACACACTCGAGTAAATACTCGTTTCTCGGCACCTTATCATTCTTTAATTTTTTATTTTCTACCAGCTAATTGAGAATCAACCTTAATGACTAGCATGTTTTACGTGTTATTTCTATTTAAAACACTTGATCTCATAGAGCTCATTTTTAAATAACCTTATCATATTTCTACGTAAAAATGACTTTAATAGTTTAAATGTTTCATTCACATGCGTTTTCAATACAAAATATTTGTTGGGAAGAACAAAATCAAAAAGCTTACTTACTAGGCAAATCACATTTCATATTCTTTTTAAAAGTGGCTACGAAAAAAAAATCATTTATTATTTTTTTCAGTGATCCTATCCCCAAAATCGCAAATAATAAATTAAAATAAGTAACAAAATAGAGAATATATAAATAAACTTTAATATTTAATATGCGTTGATGATCCTAATCATCCTTCAGTCTAATCTAAAGTTTATTTGCTTCTAATATATGTATAGTTCATCTACTATTAGATGTACGGTATTTAAAATAAAATAACTCTACAATAATATAATATGACCGCATTCCAAACAACATTTTCTAAACCAATCGCCATTACGTTATGTTCATTTTTTAATGTAACATATTTTAACTGTAGTAAACAGATCACTAAATAAATTACACAATTACAAGAGTTTCTCATGGTAAATCAAATAAGTTTTGATGTTGGTATTCAAGTTGAACATAATGTTTGTTGGGCAACTAATTTTGCCCAAATTACATAACATTTCACTATATAAATATATTGAATAACATTTTTTTGTTTTCTCTTTTTTTAAATTGTATGAAACTTCTTAAAACCCATACTTTTGTATTGACTGTACATTAGTCAGGCAACATGAAACCCAGATGAAACCTGAAGATTAGGATTTGTATGTCGATTGTCAATGTCAGTGCAGACAGGAAGAGTTTATGTATTGAATTCCATAGCAAGCCGCCAAACACCCGAGTAATTAGTTTCCTTCCAACCAATACCCATGGGACTATTCGAGTAAATACTAAATACCCAGTACTCAGAAATACTTCATACTCCATACTCGATAGTAATTGCCTACTCAAACCGCAGCTAAATACTAGCTTTGACTGTGGTTTGAAAGTGAAAAAAAATCAGTCCATCGAAACACTATGAATATCAGTCACAGTTAAAAATTACTGGTATTAATCACCGATATTTTAAAATCACAGTCACTGTATTCACTGACATCGTAAAATTACTGTTCCGCCCATCTCTAATTTATACATTAAGTTAAGTGTTAAATTACTGGTCTGGGGCCTGGTCGTTAAGCTCATTCTCTAATTATAAATGGTCCTGAACCACCAAAATTAAGTATTAGAGCTTTAAGACAAATTTTACTTGAAAAATTTGAAACAACAATTTTGGGGAGGGGATTTGACGCTTGAATCCAAAATGTTCTCTAATCTCTTATGGATTTGAAGGATTTTAGGTCTCATCCCTAGTACTAATACTTGATCCCTGTGGTACTCCCATATTTGTCCCCCTGGTTTCTTTTTTTTTTGTACGTGAGATAGTTTGTGCATAGTAAAGTCTGTTAGTGAGCTAGTCTCTAAACCATCTTAAGTAAGGTCCACCAATTCCAATCATTTTCAACAAGTCCAATAATACATCAAAGTCAAGTGTGTCGAACACATGTGCCAAAATGTGCTTATTGTTGTTAAGGTGCTTTGTTAATTTTATTTGGAAAACTATTCTAAAATATGTTTAGTATTTCTATGTTTATGAAATTGAATTTAGTTAAATAATCTGTCAATTTGATAGCCATGTATCTTTCTATTACCTTCTCAAAGGTGGTCGTACATATTGCTATTGGTCTGTAATTAGTAAGGAGCGGATTTTGCCTTTTCTTTTCCTTGATTGTAAAACATAATCAGTTGAAATATATAATATGCATTTCATATAATACATTAATTTTAAAGTGGCTATAATTGCCTATTCTGTTTGTTTTTACCTATTTTATGAATAAGAACCTATTATGACCTTCTTTCTCTCTCTCTGTCCCCCCCCCCTTTACAGTAGAAATTTTCTTCCGAAACAGCAACCCATTGCAGGAAAAACAGTTAACTCATTTAAAAATGGCAAATTTGAAATTTTGTTCCTTTATATTGTGTGTAGTAAACAAAGTTTTTCAAATTATAAAAACATCCTATCTGACAATAGATCATCATCATTTAGTGATTATCAGATTTGTGAATTAATTGTAAGCCCTCTTTGATGGCTGCATGTTCTAAAATGTAGCTCTCGCAATAGATTAGACTGCCAATGACAGAGGGGGGCAGGGGGGATTAAATCGTGGCTTGAATCTTCGTTGAGTGCATTGAAGGCGTTTTCTCCTAAATGGTTTTCCACTCTCCCTTCATACAAATGTGGCCACACTACCTCTAAAATAAACTTTTCTCATCCCTAACACATTAACGTAATTAATACATATGAGTATAACCCGAACAGATAGTCTTGTGATGCTTAAGAAAAAATACTATTAGGTAATAACTTGTAATAAAATCAATTTTACATTACCATCTATTGTGTGTCTATTTTTCCCATTTAGTGCCTATATTCCATTTTTTGGTGCCTAAGAATCTGCTCCATAGTAAATACCATAGTCTAAATGACTTCCAGCATTTCATTTGGTTTAAAAAGGTGCCTGTTTTTATTGAAGTATATACTATGTCTAGTATTGTATGTATGTATTATTATTATTATTATTATTAGCACCGCGTCTTACTACCCGTTCAGGTTATACGCGAACCACGGTGGAGGCCTGGCATTCCCCACATTCATAAGATGTCTTGTCAGAGGTGAAGGGGGGTTATTGTATGTATTAAATTTGGTCCTATCGTTTGTATTTCCATCATTATTATGTTATCAATTCCTGTTGTTTTGTCGGGTTTCAGTGAGATCATTTTCTTAGTTCCAGATAGTTTTAGGCATGGACAATGAAGTGTTGGCTATTATCTTCCATGTGTGAAAGTAGTCTTATGTTACATATACGCAATATTTCTATTATTCCATCATCATTATTTTTTTGTTACATTTACCTATAGCTTTGTTTCTCGTCACATGGTTTTCAAATTACCTTATAAGTCTCTAAATATTTTCCTATGGTGTTAAATGTTTTTCTTTGATTATAGCTCTTTTGACCTATTTTTTCTTCTTTTTTCTATTCCTGCTCATAGTTTTTATTAGTTGGATTTGACTTAAATTGATGACAGAGTTTATCTCTGATTTTAACTTTTTTTCTTTAAGGTAGGCACTAAACCAAAACGTTTTGTTCAATAAAGTTAAAAATGACAAATTGGACATGAGAATCAAACCCAGGACCTTTGGCTCTGCCCGCTGAGTTATCCTGGTTCAGAGTGTTAGATACATTTATTAACAAATAGCGTTGGCTTTATTATGTTCTGAAGTTGGCCATTTTCTTAAGGCCATACACCAACAATCACTTGAGGAAGTGCATGACTAAATCTAAACTGCTTCACTTACTTGTCAGCAGCACAAATTCTGAAACAGCTCATCAAACATTCTGCTGCTTTTTCTAAGGTTTCTTTTTTATTCTTGTGCTCTTTGGTGGAGAGTATTTTGTCTGCTTTGATCGCGTGTAGTCTGACGTCGAGACACACGGTGTACATGACAGGTAGACACCAGTTCTCATCTTTCTGTTGCTGGAGAATTTTGATGAATGCTGTGACCAAAATCATCTGGCATCGACACGCTTCTACTGGGTCTTTGTTGGCCATCGCCCACAAACATCTAAGATTGAATCAAGAACTATATTAGTGGCAGTGGTAGAACTTAACCTTTAAATATGATCCTTATATATATGACAGTAACAGCAAGTGTTAGCATATATATAATAGAATAGAAAATAGTAACTAAATGTTAACATTATTTCTTATAATCCATTCACTATAACATTCACAAATTCAGTTAAGTGTTAAATAACAATCGGACATTATTCAATCAAAAATTACTCGATAGTCGCTTTATTGCGCAAAATTTATGCTGTATAAAAAATGTCTGTAGGCCTACATATTTTCCTGTAAAATCAATAGAAACAGCTGAAAGGTATTTTCAAAACTTTACCAAAAAATGATTTAAGAAGCACATGAATCAAGAAAGGCTGCAGGGATTAGCTATGTTGTCTGTTGAGTTACTGCCCGTAGCTTGTTCTTGGAGGAAATTGTAGACAATTTCACAGAGATCAATGTTTGTTTAACCTCTATAAGTGTTAATATTGTTAATTGATTATAGATTTGTTTGAAATATTTATTAATATTGTTTTATTCAAAAGGGCTCTAACAATTTTCAAATAGGGGCAGGGGGTACAGACCTCTAACCCCTAATTTTATATGTCCATGAAAGAAAGGTTTAAAAAATAAACATTTCTTAATGTTAATTGACAATATATTTTTATTACTATTATTACTATTATTATTATTATTTGTATTTTGATATTTTCCATCAAAAGTGATTACATGACTTGACGTATGAATCTTTTAAAGAAAATTAAGTAGCCATCGTTACTCTCAGACACTGTCCTCACCCCTCATAACTTGAGTTAAGTCAGACGCTGAGGAAATAATCTACATTCTACAGTGTGTCTGTTGATAGTTTTATATCCAGTGTTACTCATTGAGGGTGGACTGGGAAGGGGGGAGGGTTAATAGGGTGTGGTATTACCACCAATTATTCCACACCCTTTCCCCCATCAAAATGTGCCTCCTCCAGTTTGTTTGACTCCCTGATGATATATTTGAGTTTGAAGCTGAAAGATGGTTTGCATCAAACTTCAAATAGGTTCTATAACAATCTATTATTATTTTTAAATGCTTAGGGGCCACCCCAAATAGCTTTTAGTGGAATTTCATTTTAAAACATTTTCTATTGGCTTGGAGTCAAACCCCTAAAAACCCCTCAAAAATATATATATTTTTTACAAACTACCTCGCCCGACACAAATAAAGTTTCACCGACACTCTTGGTAGTCATTACAATAGTTTTTTTTTGTTTCATTGCAACTTACTATCCATTTGAGTTATGCACATGTATTAATTACTCTAAACTAGGAATGAGGAAGGTGACATTTTAAAATGAATGTACCCACATGTGTGTATTGAGAGTGGGGAACCATTTTAGGGGAAAATACCCTTATTACACCTCTCCTACTAGGTAAGAAATATAAAGAAAACCATACTACTGATTATTTGAGTTCAACCTATAAATAAATCAGCATATTTCTGCAAAGTCAGTGAGTGGTCTTTGATAAAAGCCGCACTCTAGCCTTTCCCTTCCAAGAAACTTGACCCATGTAAACAACAGACTAGCTCGCTCCCCCTTCACTCTTTCAGACTAAACTTGACAGATATGACAACAAAGCAACTCTAGTTTGGTGTCGGTTAAACAGTCCAAATAGTTCAATATATGCATGTTTCTTAGGAGTTGCGCTGATAGCGCTTCTCAAGTTATACAAATAGCCCTTCCACTTAAGTTCAGTTCATAGCTTGTGGTCTTCACAGCAAACAAGATGTACTTAAGTACGAGCCAAGACGATTTATAACTGTTGACTTTACAAAGTTAATTGTGACATGATATTGAATAACATGGCTGTCAAAATATTATTGACTTCAATGTTGGGAAAATGTTTATTTATTGTTTAATTCTTTTTCATGACAATGTGCCACTCAAATAGTGCTCACATGACACCTTGTGGCATACGTGCCATCTATTTGCAATCCCTGATCTAGAGGGTCCACCACAAGCCTGCTATTTAAGTCAATTTTGGCTTCTGCTTGCTAGTGAGAGGTTGATATGTTGGAACGCCTGATTGACATCATAATAGATAAATGTTGTTTATCGTTTTATCCATATGGGTAAAACACACAGTTACAGAACAATCACAAATGTTTAATATACAGAACATAACTATTAGCTAAACAAGAGCCGGTTCTATTGGTGCTGTGGATAAAATATTTGATGAGCAGGATATGCAGTCTGCACTATGTAGAAAGCAATTTGATCAACGCGTAGCAATCCATGTAAGCCCCCAACACTATCAGTCATCTTCATCATCAGCATTATTAAATGTTTACATGCCATGACCGGGATAGGTTTCCTCTTTTCTTTCACCAATCTTCCTCTATTTCCTTCCATTATTATCTCACTCACACACTTTCTGTTATCTGTTCCTTGGTCTCCCATGTGGTATTTTTAATACATACTTCATCTCTATCATTCTCTTTGTTATTATTTTCCTTTCCATCCTCATTAAATGCCCATACCATATCAGCCTTGCTTCCTCTAATATCTCATGTAACGCCCTGCCCTGTACCCCCACTCTTTCTCAGATAACATAATTCCTAATGATGTCTCTCCTCGTTAAAACCTTTTCTTATTAGATTTGTCTTACGCCCACTCTTTACCTCAATCATGCTTCTCAGTTATTTTACACTATGTAAGTTTCTCAGCTCTACTTCATCCAACTTTATAGCCATACAGGCCTCATCCTCTTCCTTCTCATTACCACCATTTCATTCTTCACCATGATGAATTTCACGACCCTCTCTTTCACTTCCTCATTCAATTCCTATACTTGTTCCTGTACTTCTTCTGTTTCCCCTCATACAATCAAGTCATAAGAAAACATCGTTGCCTCCATTCTTCCTCCCCAGGTTTCCTTGCCACTCTTTTCATTACCATTTCCATTACCGTAGCAAAGAATAGTGATTAGAGCTTACTCCCATGTTTAGCTTCATTTTAAAAAATGTGGAACCACTCCGTTTCCCCCTCCCTCTCCCCTTATCTGTCTTAACACAATTACTCATGTTCTCCTCATACATACTTTTTACTCTCATTACACCTGCTCTCTTCACTCCAGCCTCTTACATGGGTTTCCAGACTTTATTTCTATCCACACTATCATATACCTTCACATATTCATAAATATCATTATCAAGTCTTTCCAAAATTCATACCTTCTTTCCATCAGCTGTCGTATGGCGAAGATCAAGTATATTGTAAAACTTTGTTTATTACAACTGTGTTGTTCCTCTCTCCATATCACTAACATTTTATTTTCCAGTATCTTCTCATTTATTTTTGTACGTTGGGGAATCAGCATTATTCCACTATAATTTGTACACTTCTTCCTGTATCCTGTATTAAAACTTGGAACTATAATTCTCTCCTTCCATATCAAGCTCAGTGCCCTGTTTAACCGTTGTATTCCCACTTCTACTTCAGCTCTTATATTTTCAAAGTTTGTCCAAACCCTGTTTCATCTCTTGTAATGCATCCTCCCCCTCTTTCCATGTTGGACCCACTCCCTCCTATGCTGCTAATTCATACTCCTCTGCTTTACTACCATCTATTCACCTTCTCTTGAGGGTTGAGCATCTTCTCAAATATTTCCTCCAAAATTCCTTCCCTCTACCTTCTTCATAATTATTCCTTCATCTGTCATTCTAACTTCTTGTCACTTCCCTCTTAACTTGTTTCTCACCTGGCTATTTAACACCTTGCTTATGTCCACATCACTGTCCATTTTTGCATCCAAGAGTTCATAGATTACTGGACCACAGGCCTCTCTCTTCTTCTTATACTCTTCCTTTGTTTAACCATTCCTATTCTTATAGCTCTTTCTGAATGTTTTGTTCTTCTCCTCCCCTGCTTCCTTCACTTTGTTACTCCACCATGATGTCTCCTTCCATTTCCTCTCATCACTTGTCCTCCCACATACCTCCTCTGCAGCTCCACCAAATTTTCCTTAACCCTTTCCCATTCCTCCTCTATACTTTGCATCTCATCATAGGGAATTAAGCTTTTTTCCTTACTTAATAGAGATCTCTTTTCTCTTCATTCTTAACCCTTTATAACTTTATCCTTCTTTTTGTGTTTTACTAATTTCTCCTACTGCTACCAGATACCTGTTGTCATTATCTACAGATACAATTGTTATCATCTTAACGTTTACAGTATATCTTTTCATTTCCTTGTCCATAAGGAAATAAATTATAGCCAACATTTGATCCCCATTCCAACTGTGTCTCGTAATATTATAACTTTGTTTTCTTCTTGTACCAATTGTTTGCCAACTTCATTCAATTTCATGCACATAATTACAATATCCTTTTACCTTCCTCATTTTTCTATACCTATCTATCATATGCTAACACTTCCTCAACACCTCCATTCTTCTTTCCTACTTGTGCATTTAGGTCCATCATTACAACTTGCTAATCTTTTCCTGGAACTTGCTCTTTTCCTCCGCTGGGCCTCCCATTTATGATGTGTGGACTTATATCACCATGTTCTTTGCTCTATCGATTATTTCCATTCTTATAATACCCTCATTAACCTTCCACCTCCACTTGCAGCCCTCCTCTGACTATAAATCCTACTCTGTTTCTCCTTGAGTCATCTTCAACATAATAAATTGAAAAATTTAGAGGTAGTGGCTAAGATCAAATTTCTGGTAACAAACTTTGTCCATTGCTGCCAATATCAACATAAGCACTGGAAAAGAATTCATTGCATCATAATGCAAAACCTGTGAATGTGTTGGACATAATTGTGTTTGTTTCTTCAACAGTTTCAGCTGTGCTGGAATGGACTAATACCAGCTCAAGACATCAACAATGATTTTGGGCTCTGTATTCAGGGTTCTATATATTCCGCACTTCTTTCAAAAAGTATTGCCCACCGACATCACCTGCAACTTTGCCATAAATATGCAAAAACAATTAAAGAGTATTATCAAGGCTTCAAATCAGTTGTCTTAAGGGATGGTGAATCGTCGGCTGATGTGGCTGGCACTGAGAGAGTAGAACGGCTTACTGTTCTAGTTTCATCTTTAGTTGAAGGTACATTTAAACTCCTCTGGATCTGGCCATACAGCATCTGAGGCAGTAAGTGAGCACTTGCACCCATGAAATTTTTATTCTTATGTCATTGGTATAAGCTTTGATATGAATGCTTCAATCAAAGGATGAATTAATGGATACTGTACAGTTATGAAATATGTAATTGGGAGAAATTTTCTGTGGTTATCTTGCAAACACCACAAGTTTTTTTTAGCAATGAATCTTACTACCCATTCAGGCTATAAGGTCTTTTGGCTCTCTACTGATATATCCTTATTTTTAATATATTTCAGGATAGTTTGTCTAATATCAATCATGAATATGAAAGATGATAAACTTCAGTAATACCTGCATCAGTACTTCAGAAAAACAATAATTAAAGACTAATCCAAGTGTTCACTATAAGGAGCTTCTTAGCCTTGCAGCATTACTGTGTGGGTTTAATTTGGTAGGTAATCAAATTTGGATGGATGGTACCATAAAGCTTGTTGGATGACAAATTTGGGCAAGTTATATTTTATGAAAATCCAAATGTTGTTAGAAGAAAACAAAAATTACCCTCTGACTGACAGATAAATGAAATGCATGGACTTCCGAGATTCTTCTGGTTTGTTGTTTCAGTTTACATCAAATCTTGGTTTACAAACATATCTCCCACTGTAGCACCAATTAACAATTTTATATTGATGCAAAAAATACTTCAAAATTATGACAATGAGAAATTGCAAACAGTCAATCCCAAGATGTTAAGTAGTACCTAAGCTCAGAGCGAATCCAGACAACTGGGCGCGGCCAACTGGGTGCCGGGACAGCTGGGTGCTTTTTTGCAAAGCTCTTTTTCTTTTTAATTAAAAAGTAATGAGTAAAAACAAAAAACACCCCCCCCCTTTTTTCTTTTTTTAAAAAAAATCACTTTTTTGCACTCTTTTCTTTTTAAAAAAATATCTTTTTTAATGCATTGCAATATTATGCTGTCAAAACATGTTTAAAATATCATGCTTGTTTAGGCCTAACCTCATAACCAACAGTATGAGTGCACAATAGTGTGGCGCACAAAT